>OMPJ01045689.1:0-35280 GCA_900312935.1 Carapus acus | reverse complement strand
CAATGGCATCCCACAACGACAGTAGCATCACACTGGTGCAGCAGACACATTTGTGCCATCTGTCGAACACCTCCAGCGATTTACACATGAAAACATAGCAGTTTCAACATTTTGAAGAGGGCATTTGGTTTGGGTTAAAGCGTGGACAAGCATTTAGCATTGCATGCTCCGCGGTCAGCAAACTTGCTGTAATGCCTCAGCTAGTTCATGCATGTGATCAATCCAGTGCATTGTAAACAATTTTCTCCTCAATCATTACTCCATTTAAAATCTTCACCATGTTTCATCAGTTACTGTATATCGAGGCACTATGCACATCATCATGTTACCTCATCCACTCTGTTGGATTACAACTCTGAGGTTTCAAAGTAAGGTTAGCTGTGAGTGAGTAGTCTGTCAGTGACAGAGGGAAATGTAAACACTAAGAACGTAAAAAGTTTACTTCAATTTGCTTCCCAAGAGCTGAGGTAGTACAACCTAGGTCATCCAAGGGAGAGGCCATATAGCGCCACTCAAGGCAACCTTGAGAACAGAGATTAACTATCCGATGATCTTTAGATTTGCTCAAGTTGTCGGTCAGTTTTGGTGCCTGACCCTCACAACTTCATTGAACAAAATAATGCAAGCCTGATTGTCCAGTACAACTTGATGATGATACCAAGATGAGACAATATTCAAGATAAGAATTTTTTTGTGGTTTAAAAATGGGACCCTTTTGCGATCAGTGGGACATAAAGCTCTGACTAGGGCTGCAGAAGATCCTGCCGTAGCTGCATGGTGAATCAAAGCTCTGCTTTTGAGAGAGGTCAAGACAAAGGCCGATTACGAAGTACAAACACCACAAACAACGACAGGTTTACTACAGCATAAGGAAAAATGGCCCTCAGGCCCCCTCCAACCATGACTCTAACTTGCCACATCAAGTTCATTGATGGGACAGAGTCCTCTCACAAGCCAGATTCCTTACACATACAGATTCCTTGCATTGTACGGAGAATCCCTCATATTCTAATCCACCATTATGCAGTCCCGCAAAATGTCATAAATCGGAGTGAAGTGCAAACTCTAACGCTGTATGGAGTTAAGCATTTCAACATCCATTTCATCATTTCGGCGAAAATAACGATTGACGGACAAATGCTGATATAGTAAACAAACAAACAAACGCCACTGACCAGCGTTAGCTCTTAACCGTAGACTGGAAACTACTAACTTTAACTCTCGAAGTGCATAAGAGCATTGGTGCGGGACAGAGCAGCCGTCTGTGCACACGTTGTGTGTAAAGTCATCGGGCAGCTGTGCACAAGCTGACTGGTCGGTCGGTTCAAGTGAAATGAAAGAAACAGATTGGACACCTAGCGACGTACAGCACCACAACCTCGAAGCATAACGGTGAGAAGTCCACAACATAATTTAGTATTTCGAAGATCGGCCGAACAACTTGTTGGATCCGTTATCGGAATAGTAAAGTTAAATGCGTTTACATGGACACTTTTGACATACCGGACCAGTGACAGCCGACATAATGTAATGTCGTAAAACATGATTGTGTGAGGCACCCGCATAGTGAAATTAGCAATCCGTTTTACGGGGAAAATGACGACATCGTACGTTTTTCGTAAATGTCAATCAACAGGACACTCACCAGTGAACTTTGATACGCAGGGTTTTAGGTGTTAAAAAATCTGCTTTCCGGCTGAGTCACCCCACCCTCCGTACACCCATTCGGAAGCCGAAAACATACGCACGCCTGAGTGGACAGAGTATCACCGCAGTCGTAGCTGATTGGTCAAGATCGTACAGCTGTCTTAACTCTAACCAATCGTGATTTGATGCGTTGATCATTCAAACGTATGACAGCTTCCCGTTTTGTCCATCACGGATGATAGTCATAAAATCAGATGGTACGTTTTTGTGAAACGTATGAATTTATAAATCGAGGAATCTGTAAACAAACAAGCGCACACGCCTGATGATATGCAATCAATGATCTTGAATTTTTCTGCATACTCAGACACTCACGGTCACATCAAAAGGAAGTATTCGCTGGAGGTGCATACAATACTGTTAATTCGAACAATTACAACCTGTTCTTCAGTTGCACCACCAAAATGACCAAAGACGGGGTACAATGAAAAAAATCCTAACGGTTAGAAATAGGTGTCTTGGGTGATTGAGTAATTTCAATTACTCAATCAGTAATTACTCAATAAGTAATTTCGATTACCAGATAGTAATCTCGCCTAGGGCACTAAATTAGGTAGAGCCGGCCCTGATTATGCAGACATGCGGACGGGTATGTCAGGGGTCAACAAGTGAGCAAGTCTGTTTGTTTGTTCTATTTTGTTTTGGGAGTTTTCTGCGTTAGATCGTATATCTTTGGAAGGGGAGGAATTAACAACGAGTTTTCCACCTCAAACTGCAACTTTCCACTTTAACCACCAGGCTGCAGCCACGCGCTTGACATAGGACATCGCGCAGAGGGAATTTCAGTCATCACTTAATGCGCTCAACATGATCAACCTATACATACACACATGCACACACACACACACACCTACTCCTATCCAGACACAAAATGATCAGAATAAAACTAAATAGGATGATTTTATTCTTATAATAGGTGATTTGCGCATCAACGGCTGTGATTACCTTGACCCCATGTATAAAAATATCAATAAAAATACTGTTAATATACACAAATCTCGCTTAACTCACGCTGGAGAGTTTCTGAGTCGAACAGCGCAAAATTCCTACTCATAATATCCGTGTGAAAATGAGGTGTGGTATTGGTTGGCTGATTTTATGTTTCTTCAGATGGTGAGTCTGTGTGATGAATTATGGACAATAGGTTGAGGGTAGCCAACACTGCATTTATGACAGATAATAAATGTGCACTGCCAAACCATGCCAATTGGAGTGTGCGGTACTGGAATGGAAGAAGAGAAAGCAGTTCATAGGCAACAAAAACGATGCCATTATATCAACACTTTATTATGCATCACCATCATGCAAAACTCACGGGTATGAACTTGCTTGAAAATCAAACTAGATATATTTCACACATTTATGATTTTAGACTAGCTCACCACTTTTCCCAACGTGACTATTTTTACACACCCTCACACAATGCATCAGGCGTGTGTTTGTGTCAGTGTTCAGGTCACACAAAGATTTGCGTGAGCATAAAAGTGATAACAAATGAAGCAACAGCAAATGATGCATATTGTAACCTTAATCAAGTCTGAGTCAGTGAGAATGGCAAACACAAATTTTCCATGCCCTCAGTTTGAGCAATCGGGAGAAATGTTTCTCCTTCAATATTTTACACAATTATCGCTTTATTCCAGCAGGTACCGGAGCGAATTCAAATGTGATTTCTTAACCTGGGTGCACAATTTATTGTTATTTTTCCAGTGACAAATGCTGGCATTGTGGTGAGCTGGGGAGATGTGTAGTTAGCAACAAGCTGTAATAGTGGTTGAGATCCAGCAAAAGGTCATCCAACCAGCAAAGGCAGTGTGTATAACTACTCCTATTATACCAGACAAACAGCCAGCTGGTAAATCACAATCTGAGAGCTGCTAAGCAAGAACAGTGAGAAATCTGTGGCGTATTGGTGAAAATCTGGTAAAACATTAGGCCAGGATAATCTTGCAGAATTCAAATTCTTAAACTTTCTCCAACAAAATCAGAGGAGACAAACGTATTCAAAAACATGAAATATTGAAATAAGATTGGTTTGTGGCCCAGTCATAACAACGTAGTCATGCAATTACTGGCCAGCTCATGTAAAAAGGAGCAAAATCATGAACAGATCTGTCCTAATATTGTTATATCTTTATGGCACATTTGGTATATAATTGACAGCTCAATTATTAATCTCTTCACATTAGTTCACAGTATCATCCTAAATATGTTGCTGGTTAAAAAATATATCTTTACATAAATGTACTCAGTGGTTGCGTTCAGCCATTTTCCTCACTAACAATTGATCATAGCTCAAGGTCTTTCTGTGTGACTGGCCCAGTGATCCATCCAGTGTGTCTTCTGCTTTGATGCCTCTCATATTGCTCACCTGGTGAGAGGTCAGAACACAGAGCAACAACATGAAAAAAATGTTCCTTCTCTCACCTTAGTGTGCGGTTCGGGGGCGGGGGAGGGGTTGATGCAATAGTTACCAACCAGCCATTTAAACTAGTACAGTCACTGCTGCAGTGAAACCTGTATTGCAGTGTGAACAGACGGGTGAGGATTAGAACTGATAAGAACATAATGGATCACTCGCAGAACAGGCAATCCGGATTCTCCCTCGTCACTCTGGTCCTGAGAGACATGGGACTGACCGTGCACGATTTATCCGTCTCCTGGCTGTGCTTCATCAGCTCCTCCAACTTGAGCTCATCCTCAAGCTGTTGTTCCAGATTGTTTTCAAAATTTTCAGACGCACTCTGTGGCCTACAGATAAATGATAAGTCAAATATGAACTACTGTATACCATACCTCTGTGCCATCACACAACCTCCTACCAATTACGATTCAGAGTAGTAATGTAGAATATGCACCTTGGTTGAGACATAAAGAGACAATCTGAGGCAGCCAGTAGGTCACCATGTCCAGAGTCGACAGAGTCCACAGTGCTTTCAGTCTCACTCCCAACCTCTGTGCAATACACAACACAAAAATGTAAAACATGGACAATGGGAAAAGTGTAATGCAATAACGATAATTACAACGATAACCAAAGCAAGAGCAATAAAAGGTCATTACCTGAATGTAGCTCCTTAACTAATGATGACATTGTGTTAGTGATGGAGTCAGCAGCAACAAGTAAGTCATTCCTCAAATTCCTCCTTGGACCTAGGAGGAGACATTTAGGCCCCTGTCATGCCACAACCAATTCTAAGATATCTTGAAGTGCTTACTAAAACATCTGTCTGCCTGATACCCTGAGCAAACGCCTCCTGAACGTCTCCCCCAACGCCCATAAGAGAGTCCTGAGGCGTGTGGGTCGGAGTGGTTCCGGCAGAGTCTGAGTGGATCGGCGTGGGTATCTGCCGGCTGGCCGTGTGGCTCGGGGAAGAGCGGGGAGAGCCTGGACCCTGAGTCTGCAAAGAAAGTCCAGCAGACCACTTAAGATCGCATTTTCACAAGTGAGAGGAGGAAAGTAATACAAATAACAAAGTTCAGTTCCTAACCTACCGCCATAGGAAATGCAATCTGAATATAAAAGAGCTTTCATCATGAAATGCACAAACATTGAAAAGCAAGACACTATTTCTCAGAGCAAAGAAATGTCAACATTCGGACTGCTGAGCTCCAAATTGGTGAAACACCTTTATAAGGAAACTTGTTGCACAGATGCTGAAAATGTACGGTATGCGAAGCCATCAAGATGCCTTTGTACTCATGTCAGTACTTTTGAAATGGTCAGCATGCTGTTCAGTATGCCTCTCGACAAACCGCTGTAACAACGCCAACACTCCAAACCACAGCTCACCAATGTTAAGCGAACACGTGCAAATCTGTGGGGTAGTACATTGTGTTACTGTTCGTCAGCATTCGAGTTTACAGTCAATTTGTTTAGGATGCTTTTTTCTTTTTTTGTGGCTCTCCCAGGTTTTGGAGACACACCATATTTCTACTGATAGCAGACAAACATGCTAAAAATTTGATATTTTTCAGTCAGACTTACGGCTTGTTTCCGTTCCTCCTCTAGCTGAAAAAGATTTTTTATGGCACATGAAGAAACAACCACAACACTTAAGAATTCCTAAAATTCTACACCACTGGCTCATGCGAATTTAATGAATTGCAATTGATCACACTTCAGCTGACTAGATTGATACCCTGTCCACATAAGGCAGTGCAGTAAGCAGTTAATGTGGGCCTTGAAGAGTTGCTATCCTATTGACTGCAGCACATGATCTCACACCAAAGGTTATTCTGCTTGTCAGAGGCGGGGCAGACACGCTGTCTTGCCAAGAGAGATGAAGCATGATCCTAAACTCAAATGTCTACAGACCTCTCAGTATCGGATGTCTTCACAAAACACAGCTAATCAATACGGCATATCACATACAATTACCTGAGCGAACTGTATGTGACAGAGGCAGTTCAGCTTATATTGACAACTGCCTGCCCTCTACTGGACAGCAAGTGCTGTATGCTAACTTGAGGGGGGGAGAGGAGGCGGCGCAAAACACACACTGGTGCAGTGGGTGTTTTTCTATTTTTTCACTTTAATCTGGAACCATTACACCACAGCTGGGGAAATTTTTAACACACACAAAAACACAACTCATCATCTGGTCATTAGGTGTACCACCTGTTTCTTAATGAGGAAAATAACTACCAAATTTCACAACACGTCTGCATGTTTATTTTGAAAACATATCGGAGACAGAATCTATAACATAAGGGAACCAAATGCCAGTGCCATGTTAACTGCAAAAAAAAAAATCAAAAAACAGAATGCACGTGAATGGGATCATAACTGCCATATCTGTCTTGAGTGCTGCGTGAGCTTAGTGATGAAACGCATGAGAGGCTTTATGGTACCTTGAGCAGCATCATAAGTTGTTCCAGCTGCACCATGAGTTCCCTCCGACTCTCCTGCAATGTAGACATTCTTTGTTCTAGTTCATCCTTGCGTTGCCTGACGGATGGGAGAAAAAACACAAGCCGTAAAGGTCGATGGTGCATCCACAATGTTGTGTCAAGGCAGACGGAGAAGAAAAAAAACAAGTGTGGCATCTGGGGTCACAAACACGCTACGCATTTGGAGAATGTTCCGACCCAGCAGAGTCACCTGAGAAGTCGAAGCTCAGCCAGCAGAGTTGGATTCTGCTGGCCTCTGTCGGGCGGTGGCTGGGAGGCCTCTTCATGCTGAACGCGCAGACGCTGGATCTCCTGCAGGATTTCTCTGTGACAAGTACAGACATACACACACAAGGTGTGAAGAGGTGCAGGGAAAGGAGAGAAGGCTGGTTTAGTACTCCAGACATGCGAATGGGGTTTGAGCAATCATTTTCTTCTGGATGCATTTTTCATTCTGGAGGGAGGAATGGAGGAGAAGAGCAGGAATGATTGGTTACACCATAACCAGTCGTCCCTGACCTGTTTTTGCTCTCCAGCTCTGCGATGAGCTGCCGCTGCTGTTTGTTGGCATCTAGAGAGCACGGGAGGTCTGTGGGGACCCTCTGCTGCTGAGCCTGTGGGTGACACAGAGCCAGAGAAGTGATGTGAGCGGGGTTTTTACCTGAGGATGACCTCATCCTCTCCCTTTTATGTAACATCTCACAAAACGAAGAGAGCAGCGGTGTCAGCGGCCGTCTATGCATCACCCGAACGCGGCATGGACCAGCACACATGTCTGGTCTGAAATGATCAACTCCTGTAAATCCTCCACCTCTTGGTAATAAAAAAAGAGCACATCCCCAAAGATGCCATGGCAGCGACACATTAAACCAATTTCTCAGCGAGGACAGATTTTTGGCTCTCTTCTCTGATGAAAGATGTTGTGATACTGTGTGCAATAAATGTCTACTATATCTCACCGCAGCATCTGCAGCCAGTCTTGCGGCATAGCGGGCAATAAGGCTGTGTTCTTCATCTTGATGGTTACTGCTCTCCAGCAAACTGATCAAGAGGGAAATAGAGATCAGAGTCAAAACACAACACGATCATTACACAGGTCCTCACACAAATGTGGGCACGTGTCAGAATGTGCCTGGTGAAAAATGTGAATATTTGGCACAGATACTTTCATTGAACTTCAGGGTTAGGTAAGCGTTTGCAAGCTCTATCTTTGAATAAAAAAGTAAAAAGTTAGTCTCTCTGTCTAAAAACTCCAGGAATGATTAGATGGGCTGATTAAGGTGAAATTTGCAGATGAAAGTCAAGGGAAGCATCACACAGACAATGTCCTGTAATTTCTAATACACAGCAACATACACATTGTCAGGCCTCCTCTGAGATGCTCATATAATATAGATAGCAAATGTGATACATACGGCAGTGGCAGCAACATAATGGGAAACCCACACACACCCACGCACAATCTTCGACACAAACACCACATAATACTGGAAGAAAGACAAATGCCTTGTATGGGTAGAGAATATGCTTTGACTTTTTGCGTTTGTTCCTCGATAATCCTGTGACTGAGACGGGTTGCTTACGTAACAAGGAACAGAGAAGAAGTTTTAAAAATGAGCTGTGAAAGCAGGGAGTGTTTGGCAGCACTCTAATCTGAGGAGAATCTGAGGACAAAGAAATACTTTTGGTTTTACTATCAGTTTTTCAGTGCCAAATTCATGTCCATGTGCTGTGAATGAATGAAGGCTGATTTGACAGGGAGAGATCATGTGTCGACATGTTAAACGTTTCCCATTTCATAAAAATCCCTGGGATCAATTCACACTCAAAAGCAAACTCACCCCAACAGCCATTGTAATGAGTCAGTCAGTTACCATGTTACTGTTAATGGAAATAACTGGGTGAAAGGTCAATTTGTCACAGTGATCAGCCCGTTAAGCTGGCGGCATGCAACATTAGGGCAGTGGCAGTATCTCAAAAAGGCTCCGGAGGCGGGTAGGTGAGGGGTAAGGTCCAGCAGCAAATCCCACTAACCATGTTTTGGGCCTGTTCTGAAGTAGATTCACATACAGGCCGATCAGAACATGTTCATCGGCAAGTCTATCGGCAACGTCGAGGTTGTAGTTGAGCCTGGAATCGGGCAGGTTTGCCCATGAAATAAACGTGATAGTACACAGGTGACACAAGTGTGTGGGTGAGAAGCAGGGAGAGGGCGATAAAGAGAAAGAGAGAGGGTGGGGGCGGTGGGCACAACAAACAGGTTTGAAGGGAATGGGTGAAAGGCAACTTCTCATGTGACGAGAGAGAAACAAAGATACCCGGATAATAAGTGACATGCAGGAAAAAAAATCATGCAGTTGAGCATACAATGCACTACAGAGACATGCTAGTCACTTGACACGCTATTATTTACACCCCATCTTGTTCTACTATCTTGATCTCTATACATGTGAAGTATGCACAATATTCCCCAAGGTGTAACACAAGTACTTGTTCAAAGTGAGCGCTTCCATTTATGACAACATCACAAGAGATTCGGCTGTGTTAGCCGCAAAAGATGAAGACACCCATAAAAGAAATATGTGGTGGAGATGAGAATATTAATTTCTTCCCTCATCCACTCGTTTACTGAGATTACAAGATTCATGTTATTAGATTTGCAACCGCATAAAGGTTAATGCAATTCAATAGTAACCTCAGGCAGTTGAGCCACACTACTACAAACAACGTGCAAGTATTGGTTTCTCCTACATGCACAGTGACATAGTGTTGACTGATGTGAAACCTGTGTTGGGCAGAACCACCGATTCAACAAAATGACTGGCAAGATTAAGAAAATACTGCAAGTTGCTAAAAGGGAAAAAACACTAAACCTTTTATTGTCCATTTTCTTGTGAAATCAGTTGCCGGGTACCTAAGTGAATTTCAATGAATTTCTCTTAGATACTGAGAGATTTCATGTAACAGTTACAAAACTTCAGTCACTGGGATATAAGTTGACCTCTAAGTTAGCTGGAGACTTCCTGTGAGCCTCTCAACCTTAAAGGCTCGTATTATCCAGCTGTTCACCTCCAATGTCGGATTCGCTGACGTACATTTCATGAACAACTTATGAAAAGCCTCTCACTCACCACTACCCATACATTTTCTGTCATTCATATTCATGAAAAGACGTTGTGGGCTCTGTTTGCAACAGGAACACCTTTCTTTACATCCATATTAACTGGGGGGAGAAAAGCACCTTTCACCATCAAGTGCTTCTCGCCATCAGTAGCTGCCAAAATGAAAAATTGACGCCACTGGACACAACCGAGCGTACCTTTTCATACACAACGTAAACAATGAATCACCAGAGTCCATCCGATTTAACTGCTTCAGGTTAAGAGAGGAGCAGATTGAGGGCATTCAGAGCAGCTTGTAGTAGAAAATAAATGGCCGTTAGTATTTCCCATCACTACGGTGACGAGACGGTTGTAATAGACACTGCAAACTAATGGCCAATGATCTTTATGATGCACGCTTCATCTGGCGTCTTTGAAATAGCCTCTGGAGTATAACAACATAAACTGCTCTATAGGAGATCTGCCACGCTCATAGTTTCCTTGGGACGATAAGCGCTGCAGTGTATGGTCTATGATTATTATCTATCTACACAGTATTAGTTCAGGCATGCATTTGCGCAACAAAGAGTAGTTTTGTGCGTACACGTACACGCACACGCACATGCATTCGCACATCTGCTTCACTTACCCTCTTCCTTTCAACAGATCTGGCGCGGCCCTTGTCAAGGGCTTTCTTTGCTCAATATCACTATTCTTACTGTAAGGCAGGTTTACATTCAGGGGAGGAAGATAACACACAATGATCAAAGCACACACGTACAAACACACAAAACTGACTCATGAAGGGCCCGATGGGGCATTGCAGAGACGAAGGGCTCTCTTACAATATCAGGTGTCCATTGTTAGGGCTTTCGCACTCACCTTTTGGTAGAGTACGGGTTCCCTGATGTAGGCATGGAGTGGGAGAGCGCATAGTCACTGGTGATGTTGACTGGTCTCGGAGGCCTAGGCAGGACACCAATGTTACATTCTAAAGGTCAAAGGTATTTCTGATGTTACAGAGAGTCCAAGGGGTTCTGTCACTTTTTCTTTGCTTCCTTTCAAAACTGTATAAGCTCATTTTGATTCATTGCACACTTCTTCCTCTTCTTTCAGCTGCTCCCATAAAGGTTCACCACAGTGGTTCATCCTTCTCCACCTACCTCTGTCCTTCCAATCATCAACTCAGACACCCATCGCCCTCATGTCCTGCTTAACTACAACCATGAACATTCTCTGTGGTCTTTCTCTTTTCCTCCTTCTCTACAACATCCTCGGTCCAATATATCCATTGTCTCTCCTCTGCACATGAAGAAACCATCTCAATCTTGCCTCTCTGACCTTATCTCAAAAATGCTCCACCCCCTCTGACAGTCCAATTTTTAATTCTGTCAGACATCCTCATTTCTGCCACCAAAAGCCTCCTGTCTCGTAGACAGAGACCTCACACCTCATCTCTGTCTTATTATCCTCATATATGTCCTGCATCACTTTAACATACTTCTTTGCCACTCCTGACTTCCCATACAGTACCACAGTTCCTCTCTTAGTAACCAACATGGTTTCTCTGGGTCCACAAAACACAGTGCAACTACTTCTGACAGTCTCTGAACTTCATCGGCTCTCTCAATGGTACTCTTTCTTGCCATGGGCCATACTGCTGCTCACTAATTGTAACCTCTTGCCTAAATCTGGCTACAACATCTCTGCCACAAACTGTATCTTCAGGAAGTGGCTCATCACCTTAATGCCTCTGTAGTTAATACAGGTCTGCACATCACCCTTGTTCTTGAATACATTGATGATACATTGCACACATCATAGCACAGTACACGTTAAATAAAGGACTGCAATGTAATTGATGTATGAGGAGGTAGAAAGGAGGTTCTGTGATGAATGTAACATACACTTCACAGTGGAAACACACAACGAATGGCTGCACCAAAAGTGGTAGAGGGGAAAATGTCACTAAAGTAGAAGGTATGGGATGTTGATTGCTTACAATATTAGCAGAAAATGCAGGAAGGGTTTAAATTTGGCACAATGTTCGATGAATTATGCTGTGATCTATAAATAAACAAAGCACACTCACCATGTGTCTCTGTTTGGTGGATGATAACAAAAGACACAAGGAAAACTGTTCATTAGAATTAATCATCACTGCAAAGAGGACACTTAACAAAAAGCATCACTCGTTATTCGTAAGACGGTTAAGGCAACATCAGTGTTAAGTGGAAATCAGGAAATGACACAAATTAAATGCTGCAATGATCAAACAGGCTGTTTGTCTAAATAATTATTCAGTCAGGCCATTTATGGGCAAAGATACACAAGAAACAAGCTACGGTTGGCATTTAATTAACAGGTACGTTATGGTTACGAGGTCTTTTCAAATACATGGCGTGGTCACGTTAAGGAAAAAAAGAATCAGCACTGAGCATTGTAATCATTCCGGAGGCTATAATTAAATCTCATTGATCAGCTGCACCAGGAGATTGATTGGAATTGCATAAGACTCTGAGGCACACGGTAATTAGCATCCAGGGGGTTTGTTGCATTTCGACATCTGAACCGGGGCCCCCGACAGATTCGACATTTGCGAGGTGCATGACGGTGCAGGGCCTGGGATTACACAGAGGAAGAGAGAGACGGAGACAGAGGGAGAGAGATAGATCTGACTTACACAATGTGGGCCAGGTTGAGGGGCTTATCTGGCACATCGTTGAAGAAGGGGTGAAGAGGCTCTCGACTGGACGCACAGCTCAGGGATTTACTCAGTGCATGGGATAACTTCTTAGCAGGGGATTTCTGGAGAGAACACAGAGTCAAGGTGCCATAAACATATAGGAGAAATATATGCACAGTTCAGATTTACATATACATATACATATACATATACATATACATATACATATACATATACGTATGCACGTGTCATCTCTGATTGTTGAAAACAACATGTTGTGACGAGCTGTGATGACACAAACTAGAGTGTTTACCACAGCCACGTTGCGGTGAAGCGGAGCGAAAATAGCTGCAATGACTGGTCCGGTGCGGCCACACCTCCCCAGCCCGCCCCTCTCCTCCTCCTCCTTCTTCGCTTACCCATGACGTATACTCCTTCATTTGGTGCTGGTTGCTATGGGAACCGCTGGCATGCCCCCTCCAGAAGCAGTCCTGACAGAGCTGGTAATTATGACATTGCTGGCAGCGATAGCGGAAGCCCATCATACTCTCAGTATGGCAGTAGGAGCACTCGACCGGGTGAAACACTGCAGGGGAGAGGGGGGCAGGGAGGGAGGGGGTCAGACGCATACAAGCGCACAGATGTGCCTAAACAAATGGGGAAGGAAGTGAGCGAGGATGGCGATGAATATAGTATTCAATCATGTTAAAGGGAAAGGTGCATAACAAATACAACTCAATATACTGAAAAAAAATCAAGGCAAAGATGTCTCGCACTGGGCTTGTCAAGAGGTTCCTAATGATGATGAGTGTGACTCACACACACACACGCACACGCACACACGCACGCACACACACTGATGTATGTTAATGTCAGGTGAAAGGTCCCCCCTGGTCAACCGTGCTGGAGTTTACATGTGTGTGTACATGTGCGCACGTATGCTTGCATTTGCACAGTGACTCAGTCTCGTTCTGCGAGTCTGACCTTTCCATTCCCGTGGCCCACCAGCATTTTCTCGCAGAAATACGTTTTCATACCGTTTTCCACATTGGCAAGCCGGTGCATGAGCGGCAGCCACACCAGACACTGAGGAGGCGGGTCTGACATCAACGTATCCAAGAATGTATTGAGGGACACCTTTTTCTGGACACACAGTTATGGGAAGTAGAAAGGATATCTTTAATGACCAAAACACTCCTAAACAGGCTGCGGTGACACACACGTGACGCACTTGTGCGGGAAACACACACCTACCTGTTGTGTAAAACAGGTTCTTGTTGCTTGTTCCGTATAGCTAAAAGACGGCCCTTCAAAAATTGCCATTGGTAACTTAAGAACTTCCTTTAGAAACTGGTCAAACTGTGAGTACACCATTATTCCAGCGGAATCTGATATCTGTGAAAAAATATCTTTGAAAAACAGCAGAACAGGGAAATTAACTGACTAATTGTCACATGTTGCCCCAGTTGACTAATTACGGACTTTCACGATGCAATTATCCTAATCAATTGTGAAAACAAAACAGAGATAAGTCATTCCAATCAGTTCTTATGAAACACAAACAACATGGCCCTGCTCTTTTCTTTGTGGCTGCTCCCACAGAGTCTTACATAATATTCCTCATCCTGCAGATAACCAGTAACGTCTTCCAAGACAAGAGGAGGGTGGCTAGTTCTATTTTTTTCAAAAAACAATTGGGTGAGGCAGACAGAGATGTCTCCAGTACACACACACCGAGGTGCAGCGACAAATTCAGAATTTAGCAAATTCTGATTTATTACACTCAAAATGGATGATTGTAACTCGATTTTTCACAATTAAAGGGAAAAGAAAGATTCGGAGTGGTGCTTACATCTTAATTTGTCCAGAATTTTCCCTCCACAGATGGTCGCCAGAGCCATCTTCATAACAAACACAGGTATTTTCCCATGGCCCTCCCTGCAAGAAGGAAAAAAATATCGTTGTGATAACAGAACACAGCAATATAAGCACAAGAGCATTCAATGACAGATTTGGAATTTTGCCCCTGATAACCTCAGCACTTTAACAAGTTGCATGTGACATAAGTCCTTTACAGTGGTGCGCATCTTTCACATTGCCAGGGCGGCACATTAGAAGGTGAGAGATGAACATGTGCATCAGCCAACAGCAACCACATGACACCTTACTCACGGGTCATAGGCCGCCAGGAGGAAGTTGAGCAGCAGGCTGATGCTCTGCTCCACATTGATCTGATGAGTGGTGGGCATACGTTTATTCAGCTGGTAAAAGATTGCAGAAAGCACCACTTCTAGGCGAGCCACGCCGAGCTCAGTGGCGTTGGCCTCGACTGTGTTGAGCCCATTCTCTCGAAAAGCCTCGATCACGTTCCAAATGTCCACCAAATGCACTGGAGGAGAGAGGGTATGACTTAAGGTGACAGACTGTGACAGAGGGAGCGTGCAAAGGAGAGTAGAAGTTGCACCATTCTACTCACGGTTACATTTCTTCTGCACAAATCTGAGTTTGCAAGCCGTCCTGTATGTCGACAAGCGTATGGAATCCAACTCTTGAGCTCCTGTGAAAAAGTTATTCCTCGTTAAATAACACTCAAGACGACAGCGGTGCTATAGAGGCAATACTGAGTGTGTCCTCACATTATAAATACTGAGTGACCCAGGCTTTGTCTAAGTACGTGAAATCAATCTGGACGGATGCTGGTGGGCACCCTTGATCTTCATTATCCTTTCTTAGGATGAATCTCGAAATGATGTGTCGTTTTTATGAGCAGTAAGTAAAAGAGACCGGAGTGGATCGCAGTGATATGTGGCGCTGGGCACTTACTCATTTCCACCAACAGTTGCCTTCTATCTGCCATGGTGTCGCCGCTCTGCCCACAGTCTTCAATCATTCTGATCAGGGGGGAAAGAGAGTCGTGTTGGTGTTCACCCATTTAACAGCAGATTCACTGAATGCAACTCACAGACTTCTAGATGCATCAGAAAGTACACGTTGTGTAGCACAGGGCTATTCAACTTAAATATCAAGCAGGCCAAGTATGAAAATCACTAATGGTTTGTGAAAGAAACTCTACAAATAACTGGCGGGGGGAAGGAGAGGGGGTTTGTGCAGGTGTTTAAATTGTTGTCCGAGAGGCACCAGCGGCAGGGAGGGGGGCTATGAGCAGGCCTGTGAGCAGTCCACCTTTTTCATATCACACACATCTCTTGTGGGCCATTGAAAAATTGAGGCGGGCCTGATCCTGCAAAAAGGCTGCTAGTTGAATTGGCCTGGTGTAGTATGTACACATGACATAATTTAAGGTGAAATGTAGTAACTCTGACAGTCCTGAGTGGTAATTGAGCACTTGTAGCATTATCAAGGACTTAAGACAATGATCTTTGCTTTTGATGCATGTGTCTTCCAAATCAGTAAATACACACCACTAAGCGCACAAGCAAATATGAGGGGGCGCAGGAAAAAGTTGAAAAAGATGAGTGCAGGTCTTTCACGGGGGTTGAGCGGCACAGAAAATGCCCACACCATGCCCCGCTGCACACTGTCGCAGGCAATCTAATACACCTAGTCATGTGATTTGTTACCATGGTAGCAAAGATCCCAGTCACTCCGTTTGTAAAAAAACACACCCTCAACCCCCTTCCAGTGCACTCCAACCTCCTGCAGTAGGGAACCAAAGTTTGCACAGAAAAGTTTACGGCTTAGAATTTGGCCAATATCTCTTGGTTGGGAGCACAGTGACACTTCCTAGGCGAGTGGTTTACAAAAACACACCTTCTCAGGGAGAAAATCACTCTGGCTTGGTTTTCCAAATTACCTTGACTGTAATTGGTAGACCCAATATTATGCTACAGAGAGCCATGGTGAGGAAATAAAAATTCACCCAGTGTGAGACAGAAAATAGCAAAGAATTTCTCTCACTTCGCCCATACTTATTTCACATAGAGCAGAAAACAAACTGCTTGCGCAAACTTTCGAATCGACCGCGAAATATCATCTTGATTGCGAATTTTGAATGACGGAAAGTACGAACAAAATACATATTAATGAAATGGTAATCTGACAGACATTGAATTGAATGAGAGCAAAAAAGAACCACAGCCTTGCAAAAACACTCATAACAAATGAGTGCCTCTGATGCCATGATGGATGATGAAACAACAACAGTAAACAGCTTTTTTTTGCGTCTGTTCACTGCAATGTCAGCTCACAGCCAGCAGGCAATGGCCCAATGTCATCTTGAACAGAGGAGATATGCAAGCTCATTCATCACTGTTAAGTCCGTGAAAGTAAAAATGTGTTATCAAATTCAAACAATTTCAGAGATCATTACTGATATGGCTTCCATGTGAGATAGCAACACGGACTGCCAGCAGTGTGACCTTCTGCATCTCACCAGCGACCGCAATCGATACAAACCCATGCAAAGAGAGACAGTAACAAGCATACCTTTCATAAAGCACCATGGTCAACTCCTGCTCCTTTTACCGACCACAAAGCGACGCCTGTCCTCTTCTACTGCACACCTACAATCCCCTTTCTTACTGGGGGACATCACAACAAAAGCTGCGCCAGTGTATGTGGCTGAGTGAAGTTATCTGAAATTAGAAACTGTCAGCGAGGACACAGCGCTGCGCTGCCTCTATCTTTAACTACAAATGAGAAGGCTCTACATTCTTGTAGAGCTTTGCTGGCTCTCTTGTTGCAGACCCCAAACCTCATTCCTGGCATGTGCCCAGTAAACATTAGTCTCGTACTGTGGCAGTGTCACACTGGCAGCATTAGCAGATAAGTGCCCTAAAAAGACCAAATCATTGTACACTAGTATCACTGCACACCACTTGTAGGAATGAGCGCTGCCAAAACCAAAGTATGTGTCTCACAGGAATACATGCACGATTCCACTGCCCCAAATATTTGGCAAAATACCATATTAGTCTGTTGTTTATACCACCAGTCTATTTCGGAAGTGGCAGAATAATATCGGGGTCGGTGCTGTTAATTTCCATCAAGTTGAAGTACTTGTAACAGCAAATTCTAATACAACATTAAGCAGTGCGTGCAGCGTTTGGCTGGCTCCACACACACACACACCACACCGCAGCTGTTATCCTCTCTGATTGGCCAGTGTTATTTTTACATCGAGACTCTATTACTACACTGGCATCTGATTCTCATCCCCTGATGGGTATTAAAAAGCTGAGCCATATCTCGGTTCATTAGAGGTAAAGCCGCAGATGTTTTGTTCTAGTAAATCACATGCAGGAGTGAGGAAGGCGATTTGTGGAGTTTCTCCGCCTGTCTGGTACCAGCCTGTGCTGTCTGCCGGAGGGCCCACTGTCGCACACTCATCACCATGGTTTCTGCTGCAAAAAGGCCAAAACTTTGGATCCCTGATGTTTCATGGGCATGCAGATAGAAATCTCTTTATCTGTGTCTTGAATGCGTTTATATTTATGATACTGCTGCTCAGTTATCGGCAGTTTTTTTAAGAGCAGTTGTCCCTGCAGAGCGCTGGAGACAACACACAAGACACAAGCATGCATTTGGTGTCTTTGTCCAGAAGACATCACATTAACATGCAGCAGCCTCACAGTTTGTGCTAATATGTGAAAGGCAAACAACAACAAGGCGGCGACAAGCGGCGCAACCCTCGTGTCTATGCATGTAGCATCACCTGTCAGCAAAGCCACCTGTGTGGACGAGCGACAAAGAGACACAAACTGTCCGGCAAATTCTCCAACGCCGCTGCACGGCGCGCACGCACGTTACACCAAAAATTGCGTAAACTTGACGGAGAAACTGATTTCTTAAGTGACAAAGTGCGTTCACGTTCAACCCGCCACCCTCCGGCTGCAGCAGACACTCTTGCACAGACTCACCAGAATGTCTTGCCAGGCATGTCGCGCCACATCGCAGCGTCCGTGAGGCGCTCCGACCTTCTTTTGTTGTCCTGCGCTGAGGGTTTAGGGCTTCTTTGGTGTGAGCTGCTCCATCCCTGCGTGAAGCGGCCGTTGTCGCCTCCGCCGCCTCCGCCGCTCCGGTTCTGCTGCAACGCTTGTTGTACCGGTGTGTGTGTGTGTGTGTGTGTGTGCGCGCGCGTGTATATGCGTGCGTGCGTGTGTGCGTGTGCGTGTGTGCATGTGTGTGTATTGTGGAAATTTTCGGGCGGCGCGCAGGCTGTTCGGAGAAGCCTCCAGTCTGTGGCCTTAGCGGTGACGTAATGCGGAATCTCTTCGCTTGCGTCAGTGTGCACAGGGTTACAAACATTTAAGTTGGACAGAGAAAATGGAAAGGGTCAAATTGATGGAATTGATCATGTTTACCGTTTCTTTTCCATTTCATCATTTTTTTGTGTGTTCCAATAGATAGATAGATAGATAGATAGATAGATAGATAGATAGATAGATAGATAGATAGATAGATAGATAGATAGATAGGACTTGTAAGATTGAGGCTTGGTGATCCAGCACCTCCCAAATTTGTATCAGTATCGCATTTCTTGATACAACTATTATCTAATATCAACATCTGCAATGAAATGTCATTGTGGAGTTACGTTCTATTCTATTCTATTCTATCCTATTCTATTCTATTCTATGCCTTGGTTCCTTGGCCCGCTTTTGCATTGTACTCCATTATTCCACTGGCGCTCCTGTTGCGAGGCTGCTGCCAAACATTCGGCCCGAGCCCGCTTGCTGCTCTTGAACGCAGCTTCAGCCTAGGGGGCGCAGCCCGTTTATTGCCTAGCAACGGCACCCTCTGATTGACAACGACCAAAGTTGACTTTCAATGTATATGTATCGACCCTAGATGAGTACACGCCGGTGGAATAGCGGTGAAACAGAGCCGCGACAAGACGTAAACATTCGCATATCTGCAGTCAAACTATGAGGGAGATGTAATTCGATAGCAACAATTGTTCGCTTTCACTTTGAGCCATGACAACGACCCCACCAGCTCATTAAACCTGCATTAACTATTTAGCAGCCACTTTATGGTGAAAAGTGAGCAACTTTCTGAGAGGCTCAACCAGTTTGTAATTGTGATGTGGCGTTTCAATCGAGGAGACGTTTTGTCGCGTTTAAACAGGGTCGAGATTGAAATTTTTCCTATTTTCCGCAACCAGCCAAGTTGCAACAATGCCGGATATCGAACCACTTAGATTCCCATCAAGGGAGGGAAGAGCCAGTCAACAAGGTGAGAACCCTTATGCCTCATTGGCAAATATGGCGTGTCTTACTCTGTTGTATAGTTAAGAATACTTACACTGTTAGCACACTATAATATACTATAGTTTGTACTGTAGTAAATTAAGTGCACACAAGTACTTACACATCAGCAAGGACAGTGTAGTGTTCCTCCCACTGTCAGATTACACAGTAATGTACTTACACTGCAGTGTAACTTCAACGTGAGTGCACTCACTCACCCTGTAGTCTGCCCTTTAACATTTAGTCAAGCTAAAGGATAGATCTGGACATGATGAACATGTGCAGATATTAAGATATTCTGCTGTCATCTTCTATCATAGAATTATTGTGGTCTTACTGTTCAATCAATGTGTAATCTGTGGCCACAGCAAACAAACTTCAATGAATATTGCTGCTTGCTCATAATCTCAAGATGTATACGGCACAATACAGGCATTGCAAAAGCAATATCAAATTATGTAAAAGCTGTACTTCTTTGTACATGATTAAAGGTTGTTTTCTGATGATATAGTTTATGATGCAGTCATGTATGTTGGGGCACAGTGTATTCAAGAAGTCAACATCAATAATGTAAACATAAAATGTGAGGGTATCTGTATTAAGTAAATCAAAAAGTCTCTGTTGTGCCTGTAGAGGTCAGGCTCATTAGATTTGGTGAGCAAATGAAAGTTCAACTATAGCTCTTCATGTTCTGCTCTACAGTGAAGCACAGTGCAGTACAGCATAGCACAGCACAGCACAGTAGAGTAGAGTACAGTACAGTGGGAAGTTTAGAGGAAGTATTTGTGCAATAATGCACTTTGACAGTTATCCATCTGTCTTGTTACCAGAATTGATACCAATTTGCTTATCTCGTCTACTAAATTTCGCAAAAATGTGCCAGTAAATCTTAAACTAGAGATTTTACTACACAGGACAAACACAGGGCTAGCACACTTCCGTCTATGACCGCCAGATGGCGCCCCTTCACTACTGAGATGGTGCACCCTAGTTTTGTCTATAGCAGAGCTCTCAAAGCAGTGCCACACAACAAACCTAAGAATCCATATCCATCTTTCACAACTGAATGAATTTCAATCATATGTTTTGAAAATAAAACTAAGGAAATTACCACAGTATTAATTCTATTCAACTTTTCGTTAAAAGCAAACTACGTCTTTTCTCTCTATTGCTTCTCCTCTGTGAGATTTGTACATAATGCACGATAATGGTAAGAAAGCAGATAAATACAGACTTTAAGTCAACTTTTGAGATTAAAATACTTGTGTCTTCAGATCAAAGAGACATTCAGACAGTGTGCTCTGGGCGGCGACACCGGTGCATTTTGCTGAACAGCCCCTTGCCCTGTGTGAACAAAGCAGTGTTCCACCTGCAGGAGCTGAAGATGCAGGTGGAGAATTGGTGTCAACAGGTAAAGTGCTGGTGTCACATTCCATCAAACCTGAACGTAGAAGATGAATGACCTTGAATTTCGATATCTATCTTCCCCTCACCATCTCTTTAAACTGTCCCGCACAGATAGAGCAGGACAAGCACCAGGACAGCAAAACATCAAGGTGATATTTCCCTCCTCAGGTAGTATGTATTCATGTTAGATCCATGACCATTTTGAAACACAACACCGTTTCTGTCCTCGAACAGATTTCAGCGTGTCGACTCGGATACAGATTCGCTTCTCTATCCAGACTTGTACATCGAAGGCATTGGACTTGGTCCAAGAGGTGAACACATGTTTTGCCAGAGTGCCGCCGTTAATCATATCGTATCAAGACAAATATGGGGGAGTGTGTCGGCATTTTGGGCTGGGGTGAGATGTATTACAAATAAATGTGTCAAAGTTTTCAATCCATCCTGCAGAAAACAGCCCGATGTCACCTGTGTGGAGGAAAATTACTGATGTCCTTGGAGAGGTTGTGGGTCTGATGGAGAGGCTGGAGGCTGATCGCCAGGATGCCGAGGAGTCTCTGCAAAAAGAGAAGACAAGGAGGAGATTTTTGCAGAGCAGAGTTGACAATATTTCACAGTGGAAACAACAAGAGCATTCTGTGGTCGTCCAGAAAGGTCAGAGACATGCGTCTATGTGTGCTGTTGTGCACCCGGCCTGTTGACACAGTTTATTAGAATGCAAGAAGAGTAGACCAGAGAAATTCACATTGTCACAGTGGCAATATGGATGCAGATATGAGGAAAGCAGATATCAAAGAAAAAACTATTTAAATGGTAAAGAATATATGTATATTTTTACATGTGTATCATCCAAACTGCAGTATTGTGTTGCAGTATTATGACAACATAGTTTTCAAAATGATATCTAAATCAACCTGTTTTTTTTAAATATCTCTCAAAATTCAGAGCACGACGAGTGCGACAGGGCCATTGCTGAGCTCAAGTGGCATCTGAACTTAGAGAGGGACAAACTGGACCATGACCAGGAGAACCTCTGTCACATAGAGGTTTTGAACAGGCGCATACATGACGACATGGATTTAATCCAAAAACAAGCTCCCCTCCTGAATGAAAAGCTGGAATTCCAGCAGTGTGTCATTGATGAAATCAACACAGCACAGGCTGAGGTAACATCTAATTTGTTATTTGAACCAAAATACATGTCTGAACATGACGATGTTTAAAATTTTTGATGATGTGATTTTTTTTTAATAAGTTGTTAGAATGTGTGATGTAAGATCATTGTTCTACCTTCAATACTACCGTCAATTGCATTGTATTTCAACTCCTGAGTAATATACAGACATGACAGGACACAAAGCTAGCATTTTGGTCACTGGTACGAATAAAAACACACTGCCCAACATTTGTGTCACCTTTGCTCAGGCTGATAAAGTCTATGCTAAGACAAACGATGAACTCCAACTGGCACAGAAGGAGCTTGAGAGGATGGAGCTTGATGTCAGTGCTGAGAAGGCGTGGTTGGAGCAAGAGCTGCAGAATGTGAAGGATCAGCGGGACCACAGATTGTGTGTATGACAGTCCGGCCTCTGCTATTGTCCCAAAAATTATCCCAACAGGATACATTCACGTTATATGTTGCAGGTCACACAGACGTAGTTTGAGATCATGATTCGTTGTGCTTTCTTGAATCCATTCTCCCTTTCAGTGGTTTCCATCCTCTCACATGCTCTCTTTGTTATTTCTTAGAATTACCGACACAAAACTCTTCAAAGTTATCCAGAAGAAAATACACAGCAGCATCTTCACTGCACTCAAAGCCTGCTTCTCTCCTTGCAAAATGTACCTTCCCCAGGTTCATAAGATGAGATTGCCCGGTTACCGCATCAGTGTGATCCCCGACGGTATCTGAAATTATAGTTTAAGTTATTGTGACCATACATCATGGTTGTCAGTGACGAAAATGGACGCAGGCCAAAAGAGACTCTTATATCCACAGAATTAAAAGTGTGTGGCCAAGCGCTTATTTTGCCCCATGGAGGAGAGGGAGGACGTGCCTTCATTGTCATGATGGCTCACTCCACTAGGGACTCCAGTAGAAATCTTGTACAAAGGCTGGAAATGAGCTTTTTGTGGTGTGTAGAAATAAATACGGAAGGTATACGTTGAGACAACACGTTCATATACGTTTATCAGTATATGATAGAGAACTCTAATATTTGAAATATGTGCGTGCAAAGCAGTTTCTGTACACAGGGGTGCCATCTCCCAAGAACACCTTTATTCTGATAGGAGCCACAAAAACACAAACTGGGAAAATGTCATCTATTCCTCGTCAGGTTGGCAACAGGCTGATGACAGGTGCACAGTTTGATGTAAATGTCCTGATTGCATAGATCTATGTGGTCAGGTGTCAGTGGTGCAGGGAGTTGGGGCTGGTATGTGTAGGGTAATAATTTAGGAAATGCTACTGTCGGACTGAGACTTTTGCTGACCAGCTCTGCTTTCATTTGTTGTGGCGCTAAAAAGCAGGTCAGGTGAAAAAGAGAGGCTTTCTGGAATGGAGGCCCATGATCTCAGCAGGGATGTTCCGAAAGTCAGGGAGGAAAGGCTTGGATCAGGATATCATCATCACAGGATACAAGTAGAGATCGTAGCGATATTAGCATAAAAATGTAGTATCGGATTGATTTTTTGGCTTCAAAATCGATAAAATAAAAACCGATAAAAATAAAATAATGCTTGCGTTACACCGAAATAGTGCCTATGCGCTCCTGAAGCGTTTACCGGCGCACATATCGGTATCGGCTGTTATCGGTATCGGGAAATTGAGAGTTGGACAATATCGGCATATCGGATATCGGCAAAAAAGCCAATATCGGACATCCTTAGATACAAGAGTTGATTTGTCTCATCCCAGTGGTCCTCCTACTTTTCAAATCATCTCTGAGAACCCATCAAACACCAGAGTGTGACCTCTTTGTGAAATCTTGCAGAAATCATTGTTAACATGTAATTGTAAGAAATTCTGGCACTTTTATTGTGTGTCCTCGAGAGAGGAGACTTGGACACACATCATGCAAAGCAAATAATTTGAAGGTGCCAGATTAAAACATTATAACCTTTGAGGTTTCAAAGACATTATTTCATCAAAGATTTTCTTCATAGTTATTTCAGAAAACCTTTATTATTTTTTTTGCTTTTTTGGTGAAATTTCAATACCAAACCATCAGGAAGTGCTCCATCTGCCGCGAGCCCCAAATGCAGCACCGGGACTGCTACCTCGTAAAATTGTTTCACCGTCCTTTTTGATTTAAGATTCCCCCTAAAAAAGCTCCTGCATGTATGACAGTTAATATCCATGAGAATGTGCCTTTGGAGTGCAGGCCTCATAACATATATTTGATAGTCAGATTGGTTGTTGTGGATGCATTTTCCTGATTTAATGTCCATTTTCAGGCAATATCAAAAAGGGCCCAGTGAAGACAGCTCTACCTTTGTTTCTCTTTCAGAGAAGAGTTAAAGCAGTTGCAGATGCTCGAGGATGATCTGCGTGTCGAGAGGCAAAATGCAGAGCAGTTTTTTGCCCTGAAAATGAGAGAGTGCGCAGCTTTATCCCAAAGCATCACTGAGAGGAAGGAGCTGGAAAAAGCCACCCAGCAGCAGGTGAGTCAGAGTGCTCTCTTTCATCCAGCGAGCAGCAATTTGTTAAATTCGTGCTCCTTCCCTCTGTACAGATTTATGAATTGAGAGCTGAAATTGAAAGTGAAATGCAACCAACGAAGACACTCAAGGAGAGGATTTCTGCCCTGCAAGAGGACATCCAGAGGACTGTGAGTTATGTTTTCTCGCTATCACCATGGAGTCCCGCGCACATCCCTACACCGCACAGCTATGGACTCAGCTGACTCCTTCCAGGAGTTGCACACATGAATCAGTGGTTGTAGCAGGTAGCATATAGCTGTCTTAGCTGTGAGAGAGCCACTTTAAAGCCACCGTCCTTGTCCTTTCTGTGTCCAAATCAACCACACCAAGCGTGCTCGAGCAGCCAATGGTTTACTGAACATATATTAAACAGGCACCCACATAGCCCAAACATTACTGGAGAATGAGCAGTTGTCGTGAAACCTCATGGTGGCATGTTCGATTCAATGAACGGCGAGTGTAAAAGGTTTTTGTTGACGGGGGTGTCCTTAAATAAGACACTAAGCCTTCATAAATTTTCACAGTATCAGCATTTCTATTCACTGCAGAGGCAAAACTGTACAAGTCTATGAGTTTATGAATCCCATTCTTTGCTAAACTCAGACGATAGTATCACTCGTCATTTCGACTGTTGCGTAATTCTGCAGCACATCTTTCCTATATTATTCATAGAGAGTATGTGGGGACGAAGAGGTATCCCATTTTGAGGCCGAGCTCTGCTCAAAGCGTGATTCCCTCTTGGCCCTGCGCAAGGAAAACATGGAATGCCAGGTCAAGGTGGAAGATCGCAAGAAGCAAATTTCCAAGAGGTACAGAGCAGAAACATTAACGTTGAGCGACTAGATAACGGCCGCGTGCTGATACTACTCCATTTGCGTGTTAGTGAGAAATCGGTAACTCAGATGCAGGCGCACAGGAAGCAGATGCTGCAGAGGATCAGCGAGAATGAGCAGCGGTGGGAAGGAGCCAAAGAGGAGGTGACCTGTGTGGTGGCCCAGCACAGTGTCATCAAAGCGCGGCTGGAGAGGCAGGAGCAGCTGTCCTTCATGGAAGAGCAGAGGACCAGGGTCAGTGCGAACAGACGTACAGTACGCTCACACGCTTGGTTTCCTGGAGTTTGGTAAATTGTTATTCACTGTGTTGCAGGAAGTGATTGAGAAGCTAAGGAGAGAGCTGACAAATCAGACAACAGCCCTGGAACGACTACGAGTAAGAAAAAAATCTTGTTGTGTTTAATTTGTCGCTCATAAGGCAGATCTCAACTCTGGTCTTTTGTGGTTTGGGCCTTTTCTGAGACTATTTTGAGTTTGTTGCTATTAGTGATAATTATTAGCTGTGTAATTGTCTCAATTGAGACCAGAGGGGACAAAATATTTTTTCTCTGTCTTTTCCACCAGGCGCGATGTGCGAAGATCACGGAAGAATTACATCAGCATCAAGAGAGTTCAGAGGAGACCAACGAGAAACTCAGGCGGGAATTCTGCCAGGCATCCTCAGCAACTAATGTTTTAGAGATAAAAATGCAGGTAAAAATACCACTGGGACTTTGTCAATGTATTTTCAATGTATTCAATGTATTTACCTCATTTCTACCTTTGGTTTGTTAAGGAAATCAAGACGCTGAGGGAAAAGCTGGAGGGAATTCGGCATCAAAACAGGAAGTCACTGATTCAAAGTGAGAAAGAGAAGAAAAGGCAATTGGAGCAGCTGGAGGCCGTCAAGGTCGGGGAGGGAAAGATGCCACTTATTGATCCACTCTGTGTTATCATCTATGAAAGGTACTTTGAGCAAACTTTCTCTTTATCTGCTGCTGTTTACAGGATGTGTATGCCAGCACTGTGAGAAGATATGATCACACCATGGCCAGAATCAGTGACCTGGAGCAGAGGACCATTGAAAACAGGGAAGCCTCAGTCAAAATGGAGGAAACAGCTTCAGCCACATCAGATAACTTGGCCGAACGCGAGTAAGGCATTGTTTTCTCCTTCACTGTAAAAGAGGAGTCCTGCTGAGGCAAATGAGGAAGTACTGTATTTGATTTTACATGTCTATGTGTGTGTCTGTCTTTTTCAGAGGTGTGTTTGATGTTGCTGAATTCAGAAATAAGTCAGCCGCTCTGGTAATGAGCACCTTGCAGTCTGATATTAATAACTGCCTTCGCCGAGCACAGCGATCCATGCAGACACACACTGCTCATGTTACAGCACGGAGAAGGAAAATGGAGGACGTCAAGGTAGCGCCGCCCAGAACGCCACACGGTAGCCCCTCTATTCCCCCCCCGCCCCACCCCCTATTCCTGCGGCAGAAATACTCGTCTTAATGTGACAAAGAGTGTGAAATCGGAAACAAGCTGTTTATTTGTCTGTGGATTAGTGTCAGCACATTGCTTGTCACAATACTTCCCTTAAGATGCAGGGAACGGAGCTGTGTGCAATTAAAATTACCAGCCATGGTCAATCTTGTTTAAGTGCTTTCTCCGCAAATGACAACTCACAGCTCTTATGGTCCTTTTTTTGGTTGGTTTCGTCGCCTGGACAAATTTGATGATGCGTGTCCCTTCAGTTACAGGCTGTGTTCCTTTTTGTTTACCTATAGGACAAAGATTTCCTGCAAGATCATTCAGATTCACCAGGTGCATGCAAAGTGGATTTTGTGTGTGCGTGCGTGAGTGTGTGTATTTATGTGTGTGTGTGTGTGTGTGTGTGTGTGTGTGTGTGTAGATCATGTGCAGAAAATGGCGCTGGTTCCAGCCCTCCTTTTTGTAAAAGAAACCTCCGATTTATTGTAAGGTTTTCATCTGCAGGATTATCAGCCCCAGCCAGTCTCTTTGCTGATGGGGGTTTCACATGGCTTATCTAATGTGAAATCGCCATGTGGTATATAGTTTCATTAAACGGTGATCAAGAATGCATTAGTTCAAAACAAGAAAAGGCAATGGAGCTTAAGCCGCCATGCATCCAAGTGCAGCAACTTTAAAGAAGTTGTTGGCGTGAGACAATTTAAGAATTAGAAGTCTTCCTCATAGACACAACTCCCATTAGCCAGATAAAAGTTAGCCATGCAAAAAGGGTTTAGTGTTCTCAGTCCACAAAATAAGATGAAATAACAACAATACTCCTCTGCAAATAAAAAGATCAGACGAAGTGCAGAGCCGGATTGAAATTGGTCACTTTAATCATGGAGACTGATATAAAGCGCACATAATGTCCGCATTAGCATAACATAATAAGCACTGTAAGCATTCTGAGATCAAGTTGCGTGAAGCGTAATGGCGAGACTTCAGATATGAGCTTTTGTATAAAGATGCTGACCCCGTACCACGCTCCTGTAACCTCCCATGGGTCAGACCTCCGCCAGTTTTTCCCCTCCGCGCAAGGAAAAATGCCTCGAATTGAGAGCGCTGAAACAACAACCCCGAGTAGCTGATAAGAGTAAGATAGGATACGAGGTGCCTGAGGTTGTTCATTAGTCCGGCATAAAGTCTCCCGTCACCTCCAACCCAGACCCATCCGGGGACACCCTTAAATGGCTACCCATCCCATTTGATTTGAGCAGGGCCTGTCGCTTTCTTGAGGACAAAGTAAACAATGCAAAGTGCCGACGCTATCAGTTTCTTATGGGCAATGAAGTGTAATTTGTTCCATTTACACTTCACAACAGCATCAGATGGGCTTTGTCAGTGCTGCATGGAGTAATTAAACCTGAAATCAATAGCAGGCATTTGTCATGTTTACAGCCCCTCTTTCTGCTGGGTTAAACTCATCACTTTAGTGCTGTTCTGTTTTACTGCAGAGACACACTTCATTATGTCTGCAGGTAAGAGTTGAGATGTTCACCAGCCCGCATTTTCAAGCACTTCGGGAAACGATGTTCGGATAAAAGGAGGTGTTGGGGGGGAGGCACATGGAGAGACATGTGCTCATTGTTATTTATTTGCTTGATTTCCCAGAATAATGTCCATCTTTTGTGCAGCTGCTAGTCTAATTAACACAACAACTAAAAATCGTCGAGGATTTGTAAGGGGTAGGTTTGAGGGGAATTACACAGGTATCATGCAGGCTTCCACTTGTGTCACATACAGGTGAATAGGCAAATAAAAGCCCTGAAATCTTGTGCCAAGCTAGATTTTCCCAGGTCACCACACAAGCATATAGCTATTTGAGCATGTCGGACCTCTTTTTTTCCTTTTAATCCCACATTTTATTTAGATTGCAATACATTTCATCTGAGGGACATTGCTTCTCATTTGACGGAGTAGTAGTGACTCGCTCAGTGAGATGCCTCAAGGCAGGGGTCACCAACGCTGTAACCACGGGCATATGTGCACCCGCAAGGACCTCTTAAGGCGACGGCGAGGCATGTTCTAAAATGTGGGGCATCTTATAAAATGTCAGGAAAAATTTCCTGTGACATGTGAGTAGTCTTTTAACATAGAATTACTACTACTATGACTGTTATAATTGCTGTTATCATTATTATCAGTTTTACTAAATAGTGATCCTTGCAGCTTTGTTATGTAGTAAGTTTGCCTTAAACAGGTCCTGTTAGCCCTTCATGAAGTAGCTCCCAATTTCAATAAGGTTGGTGACCCTCTACCCTAGTTAGCAGTTTTGGCTGATGTCTTGCCCAAGGACACATTTACAGAGGACTGTTTAGCAGGAGCTGGGAACAGAGGTAGCTGATTCCCTCTATGATAAGTTTAGATAACCCTTGCAGTCACTAATATGACTACCACAGTTTTTTATTGACCTGTGTGCAGGAGGCGCTAACAGTTGCATTGAGGGAGAATGCAGCATTGGCCAGTGAGTATGAGGACCTTCAGAGGATTTCCATGAAAGCCAAGCAAGAGGTGACGATGTCACTTTCCGTGAAGAACGGCACACACGAGTCCTTTCACTACTACACAAAGGTAGGATCATATACAGATGTGTTACAGGTGTGTTTACGCCTCTTTGTTGCCTGAAGGGTTAGCCAAGAAATGTGGTTGATGAGAACCAAATTCTGAAGAATATTAAAAAGAATCCCAAAGTCAATTTCAAGGACAAATGTCCTCCTATCTAACCGTTTGTGTGTTTACCTATCGATCTTTCCATGTACCTGTCTGCCGTACAGCATTCATCCATTTGTCTATCAATGTAACTCCGGACCATCCATCCATGCATGCATCCATCTACCTACCTGCATTCATGTCTATCCACCCAGAATCTAGTCTTTGATAATCCCAGCCATCTACAGTTACTGTTGTTTTTCATCAGATTGACCAAGCTATAAAATTATTTTCTCGGCTAAGTGCCTAAGGATAACTTCAGTCATGATTTGGTGACATACAAATGAAATTGAATTGAGTTGAATTGAATTGAATTGAATTGAATAGTTAGGCCAGTTTTCGCTCATGTTACGCATATTCATATTTCCTTCTTTATCCTTGCTGGAGAAATGAGGTATGCCAAACCAAAGATTGCCCCTACAGTGAAATCATGCTTTAGAGTGATGTCTGTTCTTTTGCATTTTGTTTTGTCCCATTCTGTCCTTTCCGCCTGTGGACACCTCATCTTTGGGCTGTAATTTTTAGGGCAGTTACAGTTGGGCAGCCATGGAGGAGGTTAATGCAGCCGTCTAATGATCAGTTAGCCTGAGTGGAGGAGGATGATGGATGTGAATTAATGCAATGGTGGCTGTGTACTCGGGCCATCAAGGGGAGTAACAAGATCTCGGTGGCACATGTAAATACTGTTATTTGCCATTTTTATTCCATTACTCTCTGGTTTATGCGTCACAGTCAGAGTTGAAATGTTTTACTATCTTTGCCTCTGCTGACCACACAACCGCATCACACAACAAACATCACCCGAGGTTTTTGACTAGCGGAGGATGTAACATTTAAATGTTTAATCTTTATAGTTTTTGACAGTATTTAACCAGAGTAGAATCACTCTCGACAGCCACAACACCAAGAGGAATCTGCAGTGAAAAATACACATTATTTGTTCCAAAAATGACTAATACCTTTACTTGAGCAATTCCTCATCTAACTGCATGAATGTTATCAAGTGAGAAATGCATGCAAAAATAAAATCCTGTGGACAGGATTTTCCACGCTCATGATCAAAGCCTGATTTTCTTTTACTCTGGATTCAGCCCTCTCCATTTTTGTTTGTTTTGACTCTCTACTTCTACAGCAGCAGCAAGCTCTCGGCACAAACATTGTTGATCTTAAATGCCGTTTATTCCAACCACCTTATCATTGATGTTCCTTAAATGCAGGTGCAGGCTTGTTGTGTTTAATCTGATTTACACTGCTGCAAAATTTGCGCTTGTGATGTCACACTTACTCCTCTGCTTATTCTGGCCTGTTTTTAACTACATGCAATCATCATATGTGCGTGTAATCTATTCAGGGTCATTTGATAGATTAGAAATATGGTGGTGTAGCTATATGGGATGTGTCCTGCCATTTGTTTGTTTGGAACAGTTGAAGTTTGGGTTGATACTTATCGGACAGTACCAATAATAAAAAAAATTTAAAAAAAAAAGGATTTCTCAAAAGTAATTTTGACTGCAAGCCTCAGGGAGTTCTGGGTCAAGTGACAATTAGTCAATTGCTCCAGTGTGAATCCAAAATAGCTTTCATTTGATAGGCAAAACGTTACCTATCAAAATTTGAATTACCAGATATCAGTTGTTTTAAAAATCTGACCTAGTAACACAGAAATGTGCTGTATCTTCTGATGACCATCCACGAAGTTCCAACATTTTCCCACTGGTTCAGAGACAGCTAGTTTACAAATAAACAGCTCTGCCTTACACGGCAAAAAGAGGGAAAAACAATCACAAAACTCCACAAGTTTAGTAAGTATGATATGGATGTATGTAGCAGGAATTCAGCACAGTGCTAAATGCTGACACACCATGGAATAAGTGCTGTTGCCCATTTGAAATTAAGTAGATTAGCGACACATAACAGCTTTTAGATAACAGCTATATACTGTAAATAAACAAATCAGTGCATGGCCATGATATAGCTCCGTTTGACCTTTCCATTCATTCGAGAGATTATGTGTCCAGCTCAGCTAGTAAGCACTTTAAATGCTATCATTGAGAGACATGTTTAAGAGAAACTTTCTGGATCTGGATCAGCATCAATACATTTTCCCTGTGGCTGTGGAATATGCTTCAGCCATGAGAAACAGAGCAGTTGCCCATCTTTTTGAGCTACACAGTCAACAAATCACCCTCAAGATCAAGGTGAAAATGTAAAAAACCACAAGTCACTCATCATCAGTTGTTTGACTGGCCAACAAACTGAGACACTGATTTATTTTCTTTCTATTCGGGGCATTTGCAACCTTACAACTGAACGACAAATGCTTTAGAAAGCTTAACAGCTCTAACGAACCTGTGCCTCATGCTCATTCCAAAAGAGAAAAGTTAGGACAAATGTTAACTTTCCGCTCTACAAATAATTCATCGGTGATGCATACTGATAATCATTTACAGCCAAAAGGTGCAGTGCCTAAAATTCTGGATTTCGACTAGTATACCTCTTTGACCGTAATTTACCATCTACAGATCCACTCAATGCTACAAAACACATTTTTGTAAAAGAGGCAGAGAGATGTGATTGACTATCATGTGATGGCTAATACATACTGCTAATACGGGTCGACGTGGACTTGCTGTTGCGGTTGCTGATGTGGATGCTCTCGGCTTGCAGCTTTTAACAGGGTGCACCGTAAAGAGCCTTCTTGTTATTGTCTTTCCTCCAGGAGCTGATGGCTGAGCTAATTCGCTTTAGTTTTCCTGGATGCACTGGGGAACACATTGCCAAACAACGATAAGCTTTGTAAGGGAAAGTGGAGAGATGGAGGGGGGAAGAAAAGCCGTGGCATCTATCAGAATTTAAACCCCTTTTGCTTTGAAACTGTGTTCAAATAATAAAGCAAGCAGCATGTCTTTTCCGAGAGACTAGGAATAATTTCTGGTTTCAGTGGGGGGTTCATGACTCTGTGTGTATGTGTAAAATATGTCTTGAGGGGATTGGTATAAAGTTAAACTGGGTGAAGTAGAAATATTTTACTCATCAGCTTTGCAGTCACAGAGTTTGCCTCGGCTAGAACAAAACTGCTGAAGCATTTAGAGAAAATTAACCCCCCATCCTGGCAGCCAGATGTGACTGGATTCTGATGAGTGCACACGAGTGGGCAGAGAAACCAAGAGACTGTGAAATTCCTGTCAGGCCCGTGTACTGCAGAATGGGCTATTGACTGCTTTCTCTATTCCCCTCCATCATTCTTCTTGAACACTGCCATTAATTTCCTCTCCTGCCTTACCAATTCCTTTTCTCTGCTTTCTCTCTCTCCCTCTCTCCCTCTCTTTTCCTCCCTCTTCTTCTCCCTGTCTCTCTCTTGCCCCCCAGCTCTCTTTGTTGCAGAAGAGGATGCACAAAGCTTTGGTGAAACACTTCAAACAACGCAGCCTCTACAGCCGGGCTGAACTGGACCGGTGCCAGGCTCTTTCCCAAGAGACCGACCGGAAAATAAAAACAGCCCAGGTATTTGTATACACACACACTCACATGCACATGTGTAAGGAGAGGAGCGAGGGCTGTCACCATCCGTGTGCCCCTTTTAAACGACATTACTATAGCGTTTACGCCAGCCTATGTGTTCTTCTGGATGGTAACACATTCCTCTGCGCCGTGCTGAATTTCCCATATTAACCTCAACACTGTTTGGGTTGCGTGCGTGGCGTGTCGATTCGCCCGGTGCCTTTTTCACCAGGCGTGGCAAAACGCGGCTCGCCAAACGGTTTGCCGCAGCCGCACACCAGTGGTGGAGTGAGAGATGCCACTCTTACATTCCACTCCATCCATCCACTCATCAGATCCTAGACTGACTTGATGGATGACGTGTCTGCAAGAGTGCCTATGCAGTGACCCCACATCCGGGGCCAGCTCTCCATCCTCAGATAACTCAATACACTCACCGTAGCGTCTGTGACGCCACACTGTTGAGCTTTTGCGCACGTTTCCTGTTGAGTGGCTGTTGAATGTTGAGTCTGCAGATCACTTGGAGTGTGAAAGAGCCGCTTCATGTCTTCTTCTTCTTCCACCTCTTTCACTCTTTCTTTGTCTCCTTCTTCTTTGTCATCCTCTTCCTCTTCTTTGTGACTGCGATAACCTTCTGTGGAGGTACAGGGCCGCGTTCAGCAAGGTTGAGATAGCAAGAGTCCTCAATTAGCAGGTAATCGGTCGCTAATCTGTACTGTGACGCGCAATGAGGTCGAAGCGGACAGCAGGACAGTGATGAATCTCTATGAAATTTCCTGTCTCGCATTAGCGCAGACTCGGGAACGCTCGTCTTTTCAACGTAACCTCACAACCAAGTCAGCTCTGCACCATCTTTGTTGCTTGTGCCACGAGAGATCGGTCAGTGTCGATCAAAAGTCATCCAACTTCCTATCAGATACACTAAAGAGAGGAATCAGATTACATGTATTTTCCATTCTGCGGCACTTATTGAAAATACTGAGCTATTTCCCTCCCAGGTGTTCCATTGAGTGTCAAGATGTTTTTGTGTTGTGTGAAGTTTTTTCTTTCTTTTTTTTTCCCCCTCTTTTTTGATGGGCCTGGACCAGACATTACAGGGAGCGGCCATGTCTCAGCGGCCCTGGCTGAAAAAGGCCCCAGCAGATCACAGCTCAAAGCGGGGGAGGAGTGGGGCGCAGAGGGGGAGGAGCTATCAGAGAGCTGCAGAGTGTGAAGGACAAAAGAGCTGGTGTATTCAAGCGCACCGCACCGTCACCCGTCACAGCCCAGCACAGGGTCCATCAGAGCAGGCAGCACTCACTTTAAAGCGTCTCCTCATGAACAGCACAGCTAAGGCTCTGCTCTTTAGAGGGTGCACATGCAGGAAACCAGCACATCCCCTTCAGACTTGTCAAAATGAGCTCCTTTTGACAATTCACGAAGTCAGAGCTACAAGAAATGAGATGATATGCAGATGGTTATATTTCTATGTGTGCGTGTGTTTGTGGTTTTTTTGCTTTTATCAGGAACTCACATATCTGGAGGAATATTCTCTGCATTACCCTGCAGCCTTTTGAGGGACGTTGGATTGTTAACATGCTAGGGGAGCAGCTAGAGGTCCAATGTCTTGCTCAAGGAGACTTTGACATCTCTAAGGGAAAAGTCTGGAATCAAACCCTGGGTTCAGGGATGACCATTCAATTACCTTGTCGACGTCCACCGAATCCATTCAAATAAGCATTGTATTCTCACACAGGCGTTTGTTCTTTTATGTACTGGATATACTAAGATGTAAAAACACATCAGGCAACAACCTAATTGCACCACTGCAGTGATATTTTTTGTATTTCTGTTTACTGGGTTTGATAGTAAGCAGTGCTGAATTTGTCTGAATCCTGATGAGGCTCAAACTAATCCATCATGTCCACTTAGCCCCACGAGCAGAACATATGAGAGGTCAGGTTAGCACTTTCACGGCTAAAAAGGCACGCTGAAATCACGACGCCAAATGGCGCTTTGCTCGAAAAGCAAGTTCCGAGCAAG
>OMPJ01045688.1:24979-44540 GCA_900312935.1 Carapus acus | reverse complement strand
CATCAATGACAGTGAACGTATGACAGCAGCCATTATTCACTGCTCGCGTCTCGCTCAGGAGGATTTATTTTGTAAACAAAAATATAATTTATTTATAATTATATAAATAATTAAGTTATAGATTTATTTCTGTGAACAGATTTTAGTTATTTATGTATATATTTAATTTTGTACCATTACAGAGACCAATTTAAATTAGCAACGTTTTGCATGTTTCAGTTTTGACTGGTTTTATGCCTTCCTGGTGGTCACCGTCTTCTGTTTTTCTTTTTTGTTTCTACATGCAATGTTTGCAATATGGATGTATTTGTCAGGTTCACTGATATAAGTTGTTTGGCTTTAATAAATCAGACAGTGATTTTACAGCACTGTACCTCTTTTTTCTTCCAAAAATGTTTTGCCCGTGTCAGGGGGTACTTGACTAAAAATATATTTTTAAGGGGGTACATCACTGAAAAAAGTTTGAGAACCACTGGTCCATATCACCGGTGAATTTCGTAAACATGCAAGTAACTCTCGGTAAGGAGTCCAACTGATTCTGCATCGTGGTGAGCTGGTATTGGAAAAATACAAGTGTAATCATTTGAATAATGCAATTATGTAACTATGTGAAATTGTTTTATTTCTATATTTTTTTCTACATTACACATGACCGTGATCTCAGCCTCTCTGCAGTCCATATAAAAATTCTCAAGCATGACACGTGTCCGAGGAACCGAAAAGGTTGGAGACCACTGTTGTATATAGGTTCCAACTCAATTTGGGGTGGGAGGCCCTGAGGTTGTTTATTAACTGTGACTTTGCGTTTCAGACCTCCTGTGGGTTCACCTCTTAGCTGAGGTGGCGAAAAGCTTGATTGTCGTTACGCGTCGCTGACATTCACCACTTCATCAGGTATTCACTGCCATGTTCACTCATCCAAGTCAACACACCAAAGACCACAGCAACGCAAGACCCCCTCCCACTGCCTTCCCCATTCCCACCACCACCACCACCAGCGGGGAGCTTCTGTTCAGGCGGATGGGGACTGTGGAGGAAAGCAATCGGAAAATCTGAACAAAAGGATAAGAGAGGAGAATGGGGAAGGCAGGGAATACGATTACAAACAGCAGCTCGTATGAATAAGGAATAATATATGAAAGACGACGGGGGCACGGGGGAAGAGCAGTGGTACAGTTCAGTCTTTGATGGAGGATTTATAATGGCTCCTGCTGCTTTTTGCTCCGCATCCTCGGGCAGAGCTTCTTAAACATCACAGCTTTTGAAGATGCCCAGTGAATCTCCTCGCCGGTTACATCATTGTTCGCTATGACGGAGTTAGAGCGAGCCCGTCTGCGGAGACAGAGAAGAGTAATTGGACTCGACCCTGAACTCGGAAGCCGGCGCACAAGTTTGGATTTTCCTCCGGTTAAATGCAGTGACTCCCTTTTGTCTTCCAGTTTCTTGTTCAAATTGGACAGAAATTCCAACGTCCATTCTCCCTTTTAGTGTCCCAACAGCTCATATATTCACACTGAGTGAGCCCATGGAAATTTACATGTGTCCGCAAAAACGACTCCTCATCTGTCTCCGCCAACCTCAGCGAGGACAAGATGGACAGTGAGGACATGTCTTCAGCTCTGCTGCAAGATTTACCATTAATTACTCTCTTCTCATGCTCAATCTTTAAAGAGTTTCTACCGATTTGAAGTCCTTAAATAGTGATTCTGTATCAAGATAACTCAGACCACTGCTTGTCTCCGCTGAGGAAGAGGCTGACCCTTCTCTCCAACCTTGCCCGTTTAAGCATTCTGCCTTTTCAGTACCTTTAAACAGCCCACAAAGACAGTGCCGCAGATAGAAATGGCCGAGTGCGGCTCTCCCTCAGCACATCGTGATTATGATGTCTGTGGAGGGGTAATGCGAATGCGGAGCGACAGGCCAGACATCGTCAGCTGCTGGCGCAGCACTTTTCGGCGGCTGATTGTGTGGTGCTGAATGTGACGGTCAAAGCCATTAACTTAACGGACAATGGTGCAAAAAAAGGGGACGTTACTCTCTGGGGGAAGGATGGCTCCTCATGGAGCCGCAATTTCCTTCAGGATTAATAAAGATCTGAGTATGTAAGAGGTTTATCATTTTACGGAGAACACCTCGTTTAATTTTATATAGCGTGCAGAGTGACATTAAAAATTTACGGTTTAATTTGTCAAAATGGCAGCATTTCCTGCTTTTCCCTATGCATTTGGTTATCTTCCTGGGATCCGTGGAAGTCCACAGCTGGGCCCGTGGAGCCAGATGGAGCTGTTGATCAGCCAGAGTGACTCAGCACATACTACAATTATGCAGCCCAAAACATCGTTTGGAAAGTGAGACAGCAAACAGCACAGCGCCATTACCGCACAGACATGGAGGACAAATGGCCTCCGTCCCTGTCGCCTCACCCTCTCTCCTCTCCTCCATCACAGACCGAGGCAGTTATTGTTTATGCAAACAAGGTTCAGATTTCTTTCACTGGCACAGAGCTGACACACAACTCAGGACCGAGAGTAGAGGCCTGGAGCTGGAGAGCCACATCGAGATAAGCAAAACAGGTGTGACAAGGGCGTGGCGTGCCTCTGGACTAAGACAGAGGTCAGAGTGCTCCGCGTCCCATCGCAAGACCAGCTGCAGAGTTTTAAAATGCAGAGTGTAATAGTGGAAAAGGAGAGACAGAGGCTTGCAACACCTACATAGAGACTCGGTGGGATAGATGGCTAATCGTCTAGACCAGCGGGCGGCAACCCGCGGCTCTGGAGCTGCATGCGGCTCTTTAGCGCCGCCCTAGTGGCTCCCTGGGGAATTTTCAAAAATGTGTGACAATGGATAAAAATGGGAAAAATGTAATTTCTTTTGTTTTAATATGGTTTTTCTGGGAAGAAGAATGTGACACAAAGATTCTCAACGTTTTCCAATGCTGTAAAAATGTTAAGAATTAATATTTGATTCATTAAAATGGCTTAAATAAGGCTTTATAATTTTTTTGCAGCTCCAGACAGGTTTGTTTTTTCACTTTTTTGGTCCAATATGGCTCTTTCAAGATTTTGGGTTCCGGAGCCACATGAGGCTCTTTAGCGCCGCCCTAGTGGCTCCCTTGAGCATTTTCGAAAATGTGTGAAAATGGATAAAAATGTGAAAAATGTGATTTTTTTTTGTTTTAATATGGTTTTTCTGGGAGTAAAAATGTGCCAAAAAGATTCTTCACATTTTCCAATGTTGTAAGAATATTAAGAATAAATATTTGATTTATTAATAAGGCTTATATAAGGCTTTTAAATTTTTTTGCGGCTCCAGACAGGTTTTGTTTTTACTTTTTTGGTCCAATATGGCTCTTTCAACATTTTGGGTTGCCGACCCCTGGTCTAGACATACATTTAAGTCCCGCTATACATCATAAGGTGGGTCCAAAGATTTGCATTGCAACACACGTAAGATTGCATGATAACAAATTCTACCAAATCACCCCAGATTGTCACTTTTTGTAGAGTAGTTCATTGTTTTCAGGAGCTGAAGACCGCACATTTTGTTGGAACCCTAGTTACAGTAAACATGGTGCATAGTTGCAGGTTGTATATTTTGAACACAAATAATACATATAATCACGCATGGGTGATTGATGAAAACAAGAAAAACAAAAAATTGTGATGATAAAAAGAAAAAACAGCAACTTTTGAACCAATTCCAGACCATTTGCGACAACAATAGTGAAAAAAATCAGGGTCCACAGATTGATTGTGTTATATCCAAATTTGCATTATGACGGGCCTGTATCGTAGACGGACTGACTGACGGACAGACACTTTATAGATCCTATCGAGAGGCTCCCTCAAAGATATAGTGATAGAATAGAATAGAATAGAATGGCTACTGACCTGAGGTGTCATCCCGTGGCACAGGTACATGATTGGAATATTGTCCGTGTCTGGGCCCTGGTCCAAACAAAGGTCATCGCTTAGACTGTTCTTCAGCTGAGGGACAGAGAAAAGCAGTCAAAGAGTCATGGACACGCGCGATAATCACAGCAGTAGAGGTTGGCTGTTCGTTTGTGACTTTCGACAAGTCTGAGGTTGAACATCCTTGTGTACATTCTTCACTTGAAAGTCTTGGCATATTGCATTTACACGTACATGTACACACGTACAAACATGAACACACACACAAACACACAAACTCCATCTGACGCACCGTTTGCATTATTAATTAGCCCTTTGTCACTGATGGATACTGCTGCAGTCGTGGTGTGGTTTGGGTGAAGGAAAATGCAAAACACTGCAGGCTAATTACTGTTAAGCAGCTGAAAGTCACGCAGACACTCCCTGTTTGGCTGCTGCAGGGTATTACTTCTACTTCTTTATGTGCTTGGGCGTCACCTACCACTGCTGTAATTTGGCTGTCATTTATTGGATCACTAACTAAAGACTAAGTGCACTCTTTACACACGCATACTGGATGTTCATGATTTTGTGTTATTTTGATGCAGTCATTAAGGGTAACATCATTACACTGGATCCACAGCGAAACGTCACATACATAGATCTACTAATATTTCAAGCCACTGTCCCCAAGTATAGAATTAATTACAGTGAATTAACATGGTGACACATTTACATGGAACAGAGCATATAGTGATGTTTTTAATTACATGCATGATTTACCTCCAGTTAATGAAAAATAAAATAACAAATGTCCTCCAATGTGTAGCTTGTTACTGCTGCAGGGAATATAAAGTCGTTAGTGTCTTGCAATTTCCTTGTGAACGGGATTTGAAATCCATTTCGAGTAGCCACAGTGTTTTGATGGAGCATTTGCGAGCCAAACCACAATGTTACTTTTGATATTGCATATTTTACGATGTCTAGAATATTATTATTGCATTAATTGATTAACTTAACTACAAATTCAAGATGGAAACATTTAACTTGCAGCTCTAAAGAAATTAGTTTTTGTCCTTTTCTAACTTTTTATTTTCATATACTACATTGATGAAGAGAGAAGTCATATTTCGCTTTTTATCCCTCTTTAGTTGCTGTATTTCTCAATAAGGCACCATGGGAGCTGTTGAGGGTCCATCGTCTTGCTCAAGGACACTATAGCATCTAGTCTATTGCAATAAAAGTTCCTATAGGTAGACACACTATTCATGTTTTCTCCAGCGGTCTGATAAACGGTGGCTGTGTGACAAGTCGGCTGTAAATATAAGCAGTTAATTCTGCATCTCTGTGCGGCCACACGGCTTAGGATTCAGAGCAACTCCTCCAGAATGAGCTCCGGCGTCCTTGGGAAAAGACACCAAACACGCGGTTGCTACAGATGTGCATGTTGGCTCCTTGCGTGTGCCTGCCCCTGGCATCTGTGTGTGTGTGTGTGTATATGTGTGTGCATGAGTGCGTGTGTCTGTGTGTGTGTGTAAGGGAGCAGATGAATGTACGGCCGGGTTTAAGTGCTTGGAGTAAAAGCACTTAATAACTGTCGTCCATTTACCAAATGTTTGATTAAAAGAACGTTGGGTCCATAGTTGCAAGTGATTCTGTAAAGCAGTGCGACATCATCCAAACTGCTCTGGAACGTTGTGTTTTATCTTATTGGTTTGTTCATTTTGATGTCGTAACGTTTTAATTGCTACTTTGCAATGCAATGGGGGAATACTCGGAGGTACTGGGACCAGTCCAGACCCTCCAGTGCTTGCGGGTACATGGTCGAGGTCTGTTGTTGAACTGATTTTTGACCTTCACCATCTCCAAGAGGAGAGAGGATGAGTGCGATGGGCCGTAATTGCTTTCTGCTTTCCTGTAATCCTCCCCCTCTTCCTTCTCCATCTCTTCCCTCTAACTGAAGGATCTGACCCGCAGCAGGAAGACAGGAATAAGAACCCAACACAAGTTCAAGGAATCACGATCTAATCAGGCAGTACAGTCATCCCACACTATATCGCGGTTTGCCTATCGTGGTCTCAGCACACTGTTGATTTTTACAAATTCAGAGTGAATTTATATTGCCATTTCCTTGGTACATTGCAGGTTTTGTGATCTATCACAATCTAATTTTTTTTTTTAGATTTGTGTGATTTCCGTTGGGGGCAAAAAGCATTTTCTAGCCCAGCCTTACAAAATACTAAAAATACAGCCCCAGCAACATCTGCAGTATCTCTATCTGTGTTGACTGGTATCATTTTGGCTTTTTGTGTTCAATTGTAACTTCATTGAACACCCTATGATGCTGCCCGTTGTCCTACACCTTCTACCTCTTGCAGTGACTCCAAGCCCCAGAGAAAGACGCTTACCACAGCAAGAGAAAAGCGAGTATGGAAAAGGTTTGAAAGAGTGTATGGGGGCTTAGGAAATCTTTGATATACTGTATAAAAGAACATAATAATACAGTAGTGCGCCCTGCTGATTCACTTTAGCCAGCTCTATTTCTACTTCATGAATGTTCACCTGTCACAGGTGGTTCTAGAACATAACCCCCTCGACAGGTGGGCGACGACTGTAAAGCAAAGCATGATGGACTGGGGAACGGCAGCTTCTAAGCACTGTTGGCCGTTTGATTCCTGCTGATGACGGGGACTGTCAGAAAATCACATTTTTGTGTTGAAACAATCCTTTGTACTGATTCTGCACCCCTTGTACTTCCCACACAAGCAATGTTCCTTTCTTTTGCCTTCCATCTCCTTTCAGTTTTTTTTCCTCCTTGGCCTCTCTAGTCAAACCCACTATGAATGCAGCCTGAGCTGCAGCATAGCTGTCATGAACAAATCGCTGTCAACATGGATAGCAGAAGGTATTTTGGAGGTATTTCTAAACTCAAATGTGGGAATAAAGAGTGACATTAAGAAAGTGAAACTGACAGGAAGGATTAAGAGTATTGGCAGCAGCCATTAATATGTGTGCCCACTGGCTGACCCAGGCAGGTCGAAGAGAGAGTCGATGTGTCAAGTGTGCAGCTTGGACAGAATAGGAAGAAGCTTGCAGGTCAGAAGTAAAGTTTGCTCTACAAATAAAAGTCTGAAAAAACAACTGTACCATTTCCATTAGAGTCAAGTGAGAGAATAAGAACTACGAATTCTCTTGGACGGCTTGTCATCCCACAGTCAAACTCTTCATCAGAAACAACTCAGATGGCCAGAAGTTAGTCACGAGGGTCACTGTTTGAAGTCCTGTCATTCCCCGGTTTGTCCAAATGGCTGGAGGGTGCCGTCTTTTAATCGTAGAAAAATCTAACCCGTGCCTTCACTTCCATCTCACTGGCAGCAGGGCGAGCCGCGTCAACCAGCTGACCTTTTAAAGGTGAGGTGCAGAATATAAATGGCCGAGCGCCGAAGCTCCGAGCTCAACGCCACGGCCGCATTTGCAGCCTCCTCCGCCTTTGCTAATAAACACAAACATCAATTTTAAGCGATAATGAAAAGGGCTGTTTGCTGCGATCCTGCTCATATTAAAGTGAACCCCAGAGGTGCCGTACTTGGAAGGTTTATGAGGAGCGAAGCGTCATTGGGGACTCGTTCTGCTAATCTGCTCTTACATAGTTATATCGACGTTATCTATATAACATTATCATCAATTCTTTTTCTTTTTTTTTGGCATTGTCATTGCAGTTTCACCCTTATTTGGTTGTTTCGGTTAAGAAAAACAAATGACAAGTCACTTTGCACATGGAAAGAAGTGCTTTGTTCAGTTTTCTATTTGAGATGTTGATATATTTAAAGTAAAAACAATAAATGAAAGAAGCACTTGGATGCTTTGTTTTAACCAGCACGCCATAAATTCTACTGCAGTGAAATGGAGGTGTCCAATAAATGTCTACGTTCAGAAGACTTTCCTATTTAGGAATGTGTTCGATAAACTCTCCTGCTATTGGTACGTTAGCCTGGCTGATGATCTTACATGGCATTTGTTTGGCTTTGCGGTTCTTTCTTGAGCGGCTGGTTTGGCAGAAGACGACGGTGAGTCAGTCTATTTTATCCTGAGTCGGCTTACTGGCGTCTTGTTCACTATGTTCAAGGGAAATTAAGCCTCTCCTATGCACAAACTGCCTACGGTGAGCAATTAATACTTATTTCCTTGTTAGGAGTGGTGGCATGTCTCCTTTAGGGGACGTCAGAGCCGAACTGTGGCGCAGAAGTGACAACTAACAGTTTGATGCAGAACACTTTGCCGTTCGTCATTCACTTCACCTTGTCCTCGTCTATGGCGGCGCAGGGACGACGCCAGAGCTCCGAAGTTTGACAGTTAGGCAGCAATTCAAGATTCATTTGTGCAATTGGGGATTTCTCCTGCCACGTCTTCTAATGTGCAGAGATTTCGGTGGCAGAACTCGTTTTCCCTAATTTATGCTCCCATCAGCACAGATGAGGCGGATTTGGCACCGGGACGATGACTTGCTTTGCCCCTGGGCACCTCGAGCTAGGCAAATGTTGTTGCTTTGAGGAACAGGGTTGCGGCCCGTCCCGGTCGGGGTTTGTTTCCGTCTGTCTGCTTGGTGCTGATGGATTACACCTGGGCCTGGGGTGCATCGCAGCATTTAGAGCTGCTACCAGCCCTCAGCCCGCCTGCTTACTCCCTACAGGCTTAGGCATTGTTTCGTACACGCAACGTGCAACACACATCGCACAACGACGCACATACACACCACTAAAGCCACTCCATCCCCATGGACCAGAGACGGTTTCCTGTTTTAGCAACTTCACTGCTTTTAACAATTAGATTCACTCCACGCTCTTTGTAACCACCTGACACATCCTAGATTATGTTAATTGATGCCACACAATACTTTCTTAACAGTAATTTCAAGGGTCCATCTTAATTTACGATCGATTTTCCATGGGAATGATATCAGAACAACGAGAGCAGTGAACACCAACTTCAAGCACACCTTTACAAAACAGTTTACAGACAATGGTGCAATCAGTGTTAACAATTGCAACGCCACACAGCACTGAGGGTTTCCGTCAATGCACTTGTAGTGGGTGAGATAGTTCTACTCGGCTTTCGAAGCCTTAATGCCATTTTCAATTATGCAAAATCCTCCCACGGCTGGAGGCTGAAGAGAGAAACAGCCACGGTGAAATTAAGTATCATTAAAAGGTTCAGCCTTTCATAACTGCGCTGCGAGTGATTTGAAGTGGAGCTGCACGCTGCACTGGATACCAAGCAATTACGGCTCGGTGATAATGGAAAAGTTTTGACTTTACAACTCTGCGAAGTTAGAGAAGCTTTTCACGGACATGATTTTCCTTTTTTTCCCCTCACACTGAAGGTATTTATGTGTGGCTGCACTCGCACGCTGTTTGCATGTGAAACTGCCATGACACCTGGGAAGCAGTCGAGTGGGTGGGAGACTTGCTCAAGGACAATTTGACATTATCGTTGTTCCAGAGCAGCAGGAGATCAAACTCATGTCGTCTGGCTTCGAGACGACAATTCCGTGCCGCAGCAGATAATTGCACCTGGTTTTTAGAACAAAGTTAGATAAATAGATAGATAAATGGATAAAGAAAGATAGAAAGAAAGAGAGAAAGGAAGAAAGAAAGAAAGAAAAAATATGAGAAGCACCATAATCTGAGATTTTCTTTCTTTTTCTGATCGAGACGTGGCTCATTGACGTGACGTCTGTGCGCTGACATGGCTACAAAGGCCTGGCAGGAATTGAGGCAGAGTTGAGAGGATTCCTGTCACGTGAATGAAAGAGCTCAGCTGCTTTTTCTTCACACGCGGATATCAGGTGTGAACGGTTGGACGGTGGTTTTGTGTTTGTATTGTCTGGAATGGTTCAGGTCAGTTGGTCTAAGACAGTGGTTCTCAAATGGGGGTACGCGTACCCCTGGGGGTACGTGGAGGTACTGCAGGGGGTACGTGAAGCTTTTCACAATATCTTTAAAAAATCTTTAAAGTGCAATCTTCTTTTTTTTGATCCTAAAAGAGGTAACGTTTATTTTTTTTGTGAGCAAATCTTTATTTATTAAGTTAATTTATTTTGTAAACAAAATACAATTTATCTATAATTAAGTTATAGATTTATTTCTGTGAACACATTTTAGTTATTTATGTATATATTTAATTTTGTACCATTACAGAGACCAATTTAAATTAGCAGCATTTTGCATGTTTCAGTTTTCACTGGTTTTATGCCTTCCTGGTGGTCACCGTCTTCTGTTTTTCTTTTTTGTTTCTACATGCAATGTTTGCAATATGGATGTATTTGTGAGGTTCACTGATATAAGTTGTTTTGGCTTTAATAAATCAGACAGTAATTTTACAGCACTGTATCGTTTTTCTTCCAAAAATGTTTTGCCCGTGTCAGGGTGTACTTGACTAAAAATATATTTTTAAGGGGGTACATCACTGAAAAAAGTTTGAGAACCACTGGTCTATATGACTGCACTCTCAGGGCTGTACATATACTTTCCTCTATTATACTGATAAATAACTTATCATATTGTTAAGTGACAAAATGCTGGTAGGTAACAAAATGTATGTTGTAAAGTGTATGTTGTCAGCTAGTTTGTTCCTTGGTATGATGTAAATTGTATATTGTTTGTTAATTCTCTCTTATAGCAATTGTACACTGCATATTTTTTAGTATCCTCTGTATCACCCTGAGCTGCTGGGGCCCTTAATTTCCTGGATCGCTTATCAACGGATCAATCTACAACCTACCTACCGGTCCTCCCACCCACCCACCTACCCAAGATAACAGCATGACTCTTCTTAAAAGGGGAACTGTTGCCTCTTATTCTTTCGACTGCTCCTTTCAGGGGTCGCCACGGCGGATCGTCCGTCTCCACCAACCTCTGTCTCTCTAATCATCCACTCAAACACTCGCTGCCCTCATGTCTTAACTGCGCTCGACTCCATCAATAAACCCTCTCTGTGGTCTTCCTCTATTCCTCCTCCCTGACAGCTCCATTGCAAACCTCCTCGATTATATCCACTATCTCTACTGACAAGCTGTCTCTATCGTGCCTCTCTGAACCTCTTCCCAAATCGCTCCACCTTAGCTGCTCCTCTGATGATCTCATTTCTAATTCTGTTCATATCTACAGAAAACCTCTGCATCCGCATCTCTGCCACCTTCAGCACTTTTTGCCATTTCTCGAGCTTCAAAGTACTCCATCTTCAAAGCTACACACACTAAACTCGGAAGTCAACTTCTTGTTGCCGGGGAACTGCTTAAAGGCCCAAAACAGGGAAAAAAAGAAGATTCCTTATCAATAACATATTCTTATGACCTTTTCTTGTTCAAGGGTAGTAACACAAAGTGTTTTGGACAAGACTTACTCTATGTAGCTAGACCGAGACTTAGATCGAGAAAAATAAAATCCCCTTTTGAGGGTCAGGTTTCGGATTGGCTTTAGTCTGGATAATGTTAATTACACTCCTCTAAAAAGATGACAAACCTACCTTTCTCTCCAACAAAAGGCAGAGACCAAGTGAAGACATCCATAAAGTTGGGCAACCAGTAAGGATGAGGTGAGCAGTTGAACTGTCGAATATTCATCACATTATTCTCATACTTTAATACAGCAGCTAACAGAAGAAGAGGGAGTTGAGAAAAGACATTAAAGGACTGAACATTGATGCAAATTGAGACTACTGTGTTCGTAAAGATTACAAGACCTTTATTGTTGTAGACATCCAAGTAATTTGGAGCTGAAAATATTGTGATTAATGAAGGGAAGCCTGTGGTCTGGCTTTTTCTGTACATTCGATAGCTGTGGCAGGGGAAACACACTTGGTAAACAAATTCTATGAATTTACTTGGACAACAGAGAGTTAACTGAGAAACGCCAACTCTACTTACCCTGCATCCTGTGCTTCGTGGGCTCTTATTACAGAGAGCAAGTTATTATTTACCAAAAAGTCGCACACGGCTGTGTAACTGCAAAAAAGAACAAGAGTCACAGAAAGGACATAGAGTCAAGCCTTTCATAGTAATGCATCAATCATAGTTTTAAAGAATGTCTCGTACTTAAAGAATGAAAAATACAAGGCAAATAAAACAACAAGTCAGCTAGATATCATGACGCAATTTGTCCAAAATCAGGATACAGTGGATTTCAGTCCAGTACTTGAGATGATCTTAAATTCATATGAACCTTGGAGAGCTGCATGTGGTTTTCTCCTATTTTAATAATTGGACAAAATGATAAATTGCTTCTACAGGTAACAAAAACTGTATACCACATACAGTGTGTGTAACATAATGGTATACCTGTGCAGTTTACCATTAAATGTTGCATCACAATGGAATACTACAATGGCCTTCCTTATATTTTTAAAATGTGATAAAGATTAGTTTCGATGAGCGAAAAGAAAGGATGAACTCCATTTAGTACCTGAAAAAGTAGGAGCAACCTCTCACAGAGTTGTGATTGAAGTGTTCGGTGGTCTTTTCACTGCCATAATCTTCCCCTGGATCAGCCCAGATAAGGTCACACATGGGCCCAAACGCAGGTGGCTCTTTAAACCTGTCTAACTGTTGAGTGGAAAACCATTGCCATCACTGAAACTGATGTGATAAATAACTAGAGATAACTGAACATAAAGTAGATGCAAAGGCACAGAAATTAAATTACGCTGTTTGCCAGAGCACTCCAATAACCACATCAATTCATATCAATTACTTCATGACTTAAAGATTAATAGGTGCAGAATAACTGAAGTGTTCAAACTCTTGAATCAAATTTTTGACAACTGACAGTCACTTACTTTTCTAATGTCATCTAAGCAATTTATTTCTGGCGAGAGACCACCATGTACACACAGGAACTGCTGATTGAGCAGTGCAGCTAGGGGCAGGCAGTCAAAGGCTTCCATACAGGCATCATATACTCTCTCAGAGTATTTAATTTTACCTTGGGCAAAAACAGAAAAAAACATTTGAAAGCCAACACTTAAATCATCTTGGTATAAACAACTTGTAAAATGCTGTGTTTGCTTGATGAACCTTTGTGAAAGTACTGCAAAAATGTTTTATATACAAAATCTCCAGTAGTTACCGGTGATTACACACTTTCATGAGGGAATATCATCCCCCTTAATCAAATGAATTTACACAGCAATAGCTGTTCATTCCCTCAGATATTTATTGAATTTTCGCTTCAAAAAATAAAAGCCTCACTTTCGAATATGAGCCGAATTGACTGCTTCTCACTGCAAACTAATGACTTCACACATCTAGCGCAGGTTGACTTTGTATCAAGCCTTAAGGCATCTACAACCAGACATCTTCTTCCTTGCATAGTTTCATATTCAGGGCAATTAAATGAAAAGTTTTAGTTACCTGTTATCTGTGTATCTATACACAGTGAAGTCTCTTTGAAAAAATTCCACTTATACCACATACAGATTTAGTAATATTTCAGAATGTTGTGCCTTTGGTCACACGTGGTATCAACAGTGAATGTCTATTTGACCAGAGCACCAAATAACAATACCTCTCATCTCTCAAAAGACAAGTAATACACAGCATGTAAACTCCTGAGTTACATGTTACATTTTGATGGCAACGGGTTAAAGAATTAATATACAACTGCTATCTCTATCTGAACATTTATAATTCTGAGGGTACTCTGCCAGTTGAAGCAAAAATGGTATGTGTACAATGTACTGCAATTGAAAGCCAGTAAAACCAACTGCAATGCAAATCTGACAGAATTATGAGACCAGTTTTGCATGGCTGCAATAGAGTAGGACCACTTGACGAATGTAAATTCAGTTTTTCTGCCATTTGAAGGCAAATTGTGCTGGTCATTTGTGGCACAAGGAGTAGAGGATATTTCACTGGCAGTTGATTAAGAGGAGCACTGTACTTACATTCCTGTTTAAAGGTAAAGTATTCTGTGAGATGCCGGCACTCGTGATTTCCACGAAGAAGGAAGAGCGTAGTGGGATGATTGATCTTGAGCGACCATAAGTATAGAACGCACTGCAAGATAAGAAAGCAGAACCAAAAAAGACAAGTTAAGACAGTGAGTGAATAATAATTCATAGTGTGATCTAGCAATTACATACACACATTGGAGTTCCTAGATTTATAAGTGAATGTAAAAACAAAAAAAAAAGTCGGTCAAATCCATCTTGGATAATAATCCTCTCTTCTGTGTTTCGGCCATGCACGGGAGCATCATCAACAGAAAACTGATCCAATCTAATTGAGCGTCACAGGACGTTCTCTCCAGAGACATCAGAGCTTCAAACTCACCCTGTGCCAGACTTTTGGGGTAATATACAAGGTCAACATATACAGTCAACCCTTTTTAATTTCAGATTATGACAAATGATGCCCATTGATTAATACTAAAAGCTGTATTTGTTAATGGCTAAATGATTAAGTTATTCTACTTTATACAAATAATATCCATTTATACTATTTGCTGATTAAATTCCAAATGTTTTAGATTAAATGTATGTGTGCATCGATTGATAAGTGGTTTGTTTAATGACGAGTAATAATGCTACGAACCCACTAGATTGATCCGTGTTTGAACAGTTCTCCCAATATGCACCTGTATTGAGGTTCTTCAGTATAATGACCTGAGTATTCCTAAGGTCATTATGTCACCCAGGGACTCAAACCAACTTAAGTCACATCCACGTCAAAAATTACATTAGGTTTATCAATTCGGAATTTGATAGGGCAGGGCACTTTTCTTTCTGTCTTTCCTCTATACTTACGTCATGTATTCCTCAGTAATAGCCCTCGTACAGTTAATGATGGGATCCTCCCATACCAAGAAGTGACAGAGCAGACCGTCTTTGTACTTTTGAGATACCTTGGAAAATACTGGAGCTTACAGAGATGCATTCTTTTCTTTTCTTATTCTTTTTTTGTATAGTATAACAAGACTAACTTAGGCTCCAACCAAAGTCCTCATTTTTGGAGGATCACTGTCCGAAATTTGCGTGTTTGTGTTATATGGAAGTTACTTGTGGAATGAAAAGAGGGCTCTGAGCTAGAGACAACATGGCAAATAATGAGGCTCTCCTAATCTGGAGGAACAGAGCGTTTGTGTCATGTTCCAGATTCTTACTTATTTTAGCAAGATAAAACAGAGGAAGAGAAAAGCATTTCAGCTTTAAATCTAAAAGAGTGTCATTTGAACCCACACAAGTGGGTTTTTAAAAGCTGTAAATTGCAACTCTCAGCCCAATGTTTCACAAGTAAGTGCTGTAACCCTGGACTGCCATTAAACCCCAGGAAAAAGAAGCAAAGGTGACTAGAGCCAGCGTGTGTGCAGTCACGACTGACGACTGAATATTGAGACGTGAAGAGTAGGCAAATGCGTGGGCATGCTGGTGTGACTTGCTGTTGTGTGTGGAGGCTGGTGGGGTAAGGGGACACAGCATGAGGAGATGTCACCGTTAGTACAAGCTGTGCCATTCTGTGTAAGGCACTGCAGTAGAAGAGGCGGTCAAAGGGAAACGGAATAAAGAGAAGTTGCATGTACATCAGCCACTGTCACCACAAGCACAAGTAGACAAAACAAACACCCTCGCACACACCGCCAGCATTCACCTGGAGAGCGAGGAAGCTCAGCTGACATTGGGACTGCTTCACACACTTAAGCTGCAGAGATCTCAAATAAACTAGGACCGTGGGAGAGCGATGGGTGGCTCACAAGCAGAGCCTTTCTCAAGCTTGCCTGAGCGACCTTCGGAGAATACAGTCATTACGTTACCTCGGAAACCACATTCTGATATGTATCCTCACATCTCTCTTTTGTGTTCCTGAAGTGAGGGCTTCTGTGGCCTTCATTGCATAATGCACAAGATTTTTCACCACCACCAACAAGATTGTAGCGGCCTATACAAAGACGATGGTTGCTTAGTTTCAACCGCACGCAAGCACGCACACACGCACACACACACACTTTTACTTCTGAGCACAACTGTCCCTGCAGCAAAATATGGGTTGTTTTTGTATTAAGTAAAATGGATTTTGTAATGTCACCAAGAGTAGTGCTAAAGGACCACAAAATAGCCATTAGTTTAACATGGAAACACATGTGGCAGGAAAAAGAAATAAATGTTTATTGAGAGGCAGGTCAACAAAGGCCAAAATGTGACAAGGGTTAAAATACTATTAAACAGCTTTCAGACAGCTGAGAGCCCCCATCATGAAGAACACTACAAGTGCCTCTTTGATCATATGACCAAGAACAGACATTTCAACATGGAAGACAAACGGGCGGAATAGGTTTGAAATATGCAATCGTAACACATAGATGGTCAGGCTTATGGTTGAACCAAGCTATGCTGCTAGAATCAGACTGTCGGAGGACTTATCCTGATGCACTGAGCTTTTCTCTCCTCTTCCTCTCTCTGCTCTCCCTCTCTCCCCTACCCGAATCGATCCCTCACCATGTCTCGTTAACACGTTACTAATTGGGCTTCTTGTCCAGAGTCTTCAATTAATGCTTTATCAATCTGCTGACCACAGCTGGAACACGACCACTGATGACAGATCTCCAAGCATCCATGTCCTGCTCCTGCTCGGCATGCTGTGCATCTACTGCTATGCATCTTTATGCCTATCTCTGCTTCTGTTTCTCTCTCTCCCTCTGCCTCTCTCATTCAACCCAACCAGTCGAGGCAGTTGACTTCCCACCTGCAGCCTGGCCTGCACAAGGTTTTTTCCAATTAAATGTAAGTTTTCCTTGCCACTGTTGCCAGTGGGACATATGTCAGGTCTCTTTGTGTTTATGTTAAAGAATTTAAATGCTTAAACGCTGAGGACCTCTACCTGCTCCGTGTTGGAAAGCACCTTAAGGTAACCTCTGTTATGATATGGCATTATACAAATCCTACAAAATGGAATTAAATGTAACTGAACTATTCAGCTACAGGAAGCACGGACAACAAACTGAATATGTGTCTGGTGCGTTTATGTGAGATATGAACAATTATTCAGGTAACTAAAATATAAAAACAAGCTAACGAGTTTACTACACCCTCAGTCTCACTCCACATTACTAAATCTTTTGAACTATTCATCCTTGGTGTTGCATCTGAACAACTCTTCGTACTCCAGAAGTAGATGGTGCACTGCTTCCTCTTCTGCATTGCGGCAGACTCAGCCAAGAGAACCCTCGTGTGGTTGTCAACGTGACAATAACAAACATGTAAAAAGATATATTTCAATAATTTCACAAGTGGCATCTGAGTATGAGTCGCATCCTCAACCAAACTATGAATAAAGTGCAACTTGTACTCCGGAAAATACGGTATATTGAGGTACAGACACATGAGAATATTTTGGATTGTGTTTCAAAGTGACTGAGACTGGAATCATGTGACACATCTCATCATCACTGAATCATGGGACCCATCTTGCCCAACATATTAAAAATAGTCACAACTACAGAGCGGCAGGTAGATGAATGTTCTTTTTGTGAAAAAGTACAACTTTCCACTGCCGGAAAACATACAGACAGCAGAATATATTCTTTACCTCAATGCTGAAGTATCCTCGATCTACATAGTCCCCAAGGAAGAGATAGCGCGTGCTACTGGGTGATCCCCCAACTTCAAACAGCTTCATGAGGTCAAAAAATTGTCCGTGGACATCGCCACACACTGGCAAAGAGAGAACAGTGATTAGTCTGACCCAATTTAGGCTAACAGAGTGATAACTTGGATAATAACGTATGCTCTCATTGCAGTTGTTTTAGTAAAGCTCTATTGAAACACACAGGGAGATATTCTAAAATAAAAGGAGAGACCACAGTGAATGAATGCACAAAAATTAAGCGTAATGGGGTGACCATGGTGCAAGTAGAGGCATATTTTTGATAAATCTCAACTACACTCAAGCAGCTATCCATATCCCTTTATCTTGGAATGGATATAGTTGACCCCACTACCATCATCCGTCTCCTACCTGTTATGGGTGCTTCCACCTCTAACATGCACTTTTCCTGGCGTAGGATGTCAGCTCCATCGTTTATAATCTTCAGGGCAACATCTTCTTCCACTCTACCCTCCTTGACGAGATGGTTGCGAAGGAGCTCAGCATTGGGTTTTCCATCCTCAAAGAGCTCTTTCAAAGTGAGCTTGTGCTGTGGAGGATATGGCACTGCTGTTGAGGGAAAAATTAAATACCTGTTAGAGCTATGAGTATTAAGTTACAGATAAAAATGTCGATTACAAGAAATAGAACTGGCACTTGATGTGGAACAATCGAGTGGGAAAATGGGAATCGGGTACATATTGTATGAGCACAGTCACAGAAATACAAGGTGGGAGTAATGGACTGGATCTCATCCTGCTTTCCCTTCAGCTGTTATCATGAGGTGGGTTTTACTTTGGCTGAGCCAAGAAGAAACTGTAGGCACATGAGGAGACAGCTCTCCTGCAGCATAACACATGCAAAACATATGAAATGCACCATAGGAGTTCTTAAAAGCCATTTAACGCATTTACAAACTAATCTCCTCTAAACCACCTACGCAAGCCTTTCACACTCATCAAAAGCACCACTGCTTTTTCCAAGATGACGACTAACTGCTTCCTAAAACAATGCACAGATCAGTGAATGCTGAGTTATTACTGTCATACGGTGAATTATACCTCGCGGTGCAGAGCAGCATCACAGCTGTGTGCACACACCAAATATAGCTGTAATAATGACAGTTATTAAATACATATTTGAGTACATCGTGGCTTGGACGATTGGTGGTTTGAGTGACATGAGAGCGTAGCATAGGGGAAAATGCATGGTGTAGTATGGCTTTCAAGACAGCCCCTTTAAAAAGCAGGGGAAAAATACCTTGAGAAACTTGCTAACAAATCATTTCTCTGACATCATTGTTCTGAATAATGCAGTATTTAAAAACGCAAAATAAATTCCTCTGAATTTTAACTATGTCAACTATGTGCATTGGACATGCTGAAGTTTTACCATTTCATTAGAGATGTCCGATAATATCGACCCACCGATATTATCAGCCCGATACTAGCATAAAAATGTAATATCGGTATCTGATTTTTTTTTTTTTTGGCTTTAAAACCGATAAAATAAAAACCGATAAAAATTAGAGATGTCCGATAATATCGGCCCACCGATATTATCGACCCGATATTAGCATTAAAATGAAATATCGGTATCAGATTTTTTGCTTTAAAACCGATAATAAAAAAAAAAACGATAAAAATACAATAATGCTTGCGTTACACCAAAATAGTGCCTATGCGCTCCTAAAGCATTTACCGGCGCACATATCGGTATCGGCTGATATCGGAATTGGTAAATTGAGAGTTGGACAATATCGGCATATTGGATATTGGACATCCCTACATTTCAAAAAACTCCAGGAGGAGATATCCTGTAGCTGCCAACTAAGCTGTTTGTTCAAAACAATAGTAGAGTCTGATCCAAGCCTTCACACTTCCACAATGTGCAAAGTAAAGAGGATTACAGCTAGGCTGCCTAATAACAGGACAGAGTTTGCAGTGGCAAACATTGTGGAATAGACGAGGCGTTTATACCGAATTAGAGAGTGCAAAATAACAACAACAACAACAGACAGTAATGGCTGCATCAGCAC
>OMPJ01045688.1:0-24959 GCA_900312935.1 Carapus acus | reverse complement strand
TCAAGACAGCCCCTTTAAAAAGCAGGGGAAAAATACCTTGAGAAACTTGCTAACAAATCATTTCTCTGACATCATTGTTCTGAATAATGCAGTATTTAAAAACACAAAATAAATTCCTCAAAATTTTAACTATGTCAACTATGTGCATTGGACATGCTGAAGTTTTACCATTTCATTAGAGATCGGCCCACCGATATTATCGACCCGATATTAGCATAAAAATGAAATATCGATATCAGATTTTTTGCTTTAAAACCGATAATAAAAACAAACGATAAAAATACAATAATGCTTGCGTTACACCGAAATAGTGCCTATGCGCTCCTAAAGCGTTTACCGGCGCACATATCGGTATCGGCTGATATCGGAATTGGTAAATTGAGAGTTGGACAATATCGGCATATTGGATATTGGCAAAAAAGACAATATCGGACATCCCTAATAAAAATGAAATAATGCTTGCATTACACCGGAATAGTGCCTACGCGCTCCTGAGGCGTTTACCGGCTCACATATCGGTATTGGCTGTTATCGGTATCAGTAAATTGAGAGTTGGACAATATCGGCATATCGGATATCGGCAAAGAAGTCAATATAGGACATCCCTACATTTCAAAAAACTCCAGGAGGAGATAGCTGCCAACTAAGCTGTTTGTTCAAAACAATAGTAGAGTCTGATCCAAGCCTTCACACTTCCACAATGTGCAAAGTAAAGAGGATTACAGCTAGGCTGCCTAATAACAGGACAGAGTTTGCAGTGGCAAACATTGTGGAATATACGAGGCGTTTGTACCGAATTAGAGAGTGCAAAATAACAACAACAACAACAAACAGTAATGGCTGCATCAGCACGCACAAACACATCTTAGATTCTTGCATCACACTTTAACAAAAATGTCCCACTGTGAACATCCAATAGGAGGAATAGGAATAGGAATAGGAATATCAAAAATAGATACAAATCTCTAAGCAACAAAATTAATATTCCCACTAGAGATGGACGAAAATATCGGCCAACCGATATTATCGGCCTGATATTACATTCGGCCCGATATTAGCATAGAAATGTAATATCTGCATCGGATTTTTTGGCTTTAAAACCGATAAAATAAAAACCAATAAAAATACAATAACGCTTGCGTTACACTGAAATAGTGCCTGTGCGCTCCTGAAGCGTTTACCGGCGCACATATCGGTATCAGCATATCGGATATCGGCAAAAAAGCCAATATCGGACATCCCTATTTCCCACCACTAAATGCATCAACAGTCAGTGGGATAGTGTTGACATTTTCCCGACATGTTGAGAAAAACACTTAACACTATTAGCCCGTGATTCATCGTAGGACTGATGTGCCAGTGTGTGTTGACCTTGATTAAACATCAACATGTTGAACGCATAGAGCGTGTACTCGCAGAGGCACCAAAGAAAATAAATCGTTGCAGTCTGAGCACTGTGACTCCCACATCGATCACATCAAAGTGCTATGTAAAAAAAAAGTGTTAATTAGTTTTTAGTGAGGATTGTACTGCTTGATGGGGATGCTGTGGTCGAGTAAAGGGGTAGACAAAAATATTTCTTAGGTGGCACATGAGATAAAAGGAGTGACCACACTTGACACAGATCTGTGCACTGATTTGTTGACGCAGTTGATGCCAGGTGCATCCCTGGTGCTGGAGCAATAAAGGGAATAAGGGAGAGACTAATGTGTTATGACTAGGGATGTCCAATATTGGCTTTTTTGCCGATATCCAATATGCCGATATTGTCCAACTCTTAATTTACAACAGCCGATACCGATATGTGCGCCGGTAAATGCTTCGGGAGCGCATAGGCACTATTTCGGTGTAACGCAAGCATTATTTCATTTTTACCGGTTTTTATCTTATCGGTTTTAAAGCAAAAAAATCCGATACCAATATTTCATTTTTATGCAAATATCGGAATATTATCGGACATCTCTAGTTACGACGTGAGGATAAATTTGCAGATGTGATGAGATTGAGGTGGGTCCAATCTGGCCAGAGAATACAGCTCTCTCTGCAGTGAGTTAGCAAGAGCTTTGGCTAGCTTGTTATGAGGACAAACTGGCTTGTGTTGACTAGCGTGGTATAAATAAACCACAAGTGCTTCTGGGCCTACGAGGCATGGCCTGGAGGAGGCCTGTAAGCTGAGGTACGAACTTTAAGAAGAGATTAGATAAAGCCTCTATTAGCTGGAGCCACCGTAGATAAGAGCTGTTTATTTTAAAAACATTTTCACACTGGAGGAAGTACGAACAAAGTGGCATCTTGAAAACATGATGACACCCATTGAGATTTTGCAGACTTCACGGACCATGAATGATCCCCTTGCCTCGATGGTGGTAGTTACCTACAGTGGAAAGCTTGGATGGGTGTCAGACTCAATAACAGAACCACTCATGCTCTTTTGAGAACAGCTTTTCACCAAAAAAAAAAGAGCAATCAAATATAAAAGCTGAGCAAAAGTGTGCTGTGAAAAAGGAGTAGTGTTGCCCGTATCTCTGTCCAAGTGAACCGTATCACTCATATGCTCATTTCATAACCCCATTATGAGTAATATCATATTCAAAAGAAGCAACCACTGCAGTGAGAGAGGATTCTTATTAAAGACTGAGATAATTAGCATCAATGTTTTATGAACTCCTTAATTCCATACGCGGATACACGCACACACACTTGTGCACACACATTCACACTGGGCGAGTGCGACACTGGTTCAGGACTCGTGGTTTCTGGCAGGACAACAAACAACTCCAAAAACAAAGACACGACTATCCATCCTGCCTACGGGGGGGATAATGTTTTAGATGGTGATGCGAGCCAGCATCTAGAATATGTTCTCTATTGTATCAAAATCAACACAATGGAGAGGTTTGAATTACAAAGATGTGGCTGGCTGGAGATGAATGGAGCAGACACTGGCTGGATGAATCATGAAGTCCACTTCAGATTGCCCTAATTATCGGTGAACGCATTACCCTTGCAAACTACAGATGATTCCCAAGCTTGCTCATGATGTCTACCATACAATGATTTAGCTTGGTAGCATCACGCATTCTAACTGGTTTCTTTCTTATTTTGGTTAGCTTAACGCACCGCTTGCATACATAGGAATGTTGTAGCTGAGCATTATGGATGACAAAAAAGTTAGAGATGTCCGATAATATCGGTGGTGGACATCTCTAACTTTTTTTGTCATCCATAATGCTCAGCTACAACATTAGCATAAAAACGTAATATCGGTATCGGATTTTTTTGCTTTAAAATCGATAAAAATAAAGTAATGTTTGCGTTACACCGAAATAGCACCTATGCGCTTCTGAAGCGTTTACCGGCGCAAATATCGGTATCGACTATTATCGGTATCGGTATCAGTAAATTGAGAGTTGGACAATATCGGCATATCGGATATCGGCAAAAAAGCCAATATCGGACATCTCTAAAAAAAATCAAAACTCTCAAGCAACCAACACATAAAGGTCACTACTTGACAGATGGTTTGTTTTGATTCAAAATCACTTTTCTCATTTGCTTAACATTGTTTCTTTATCTTAGGGCACAACTTATAATTGCATTTAATAGGGCTGTTGTAGAATTATATTTCTTAAATCTGGCCAGTCTCAGCTAGAGATGTTTTTATTAGCATAAAAACGTAATATCGGTATTGGGTATTGGGGTTTTTTTTTTGCTTTAAAACCGATAAAATAAAAACCGATAAAAATAAAATAAAGCTTGCGTTACACCGAAATAGCACCTATGCGCTCCTGAAGCGTTTACCGGCGCACATATTGGTATCGACTATTATCGGTATCAGTAAATTGAGAGTTGGGCAATATCGGCATATCGGATATCGGCAAAAAAGCCAATATCGGACATCCCTAGTCTCAGCTGTTTGTTGTAAACACAGGCTCTGCATAAACCATAATGTAATACACTACTTCTGGGACTCTTGAGTGACTGCGGGAAGATTGAGTGGAACAGATGAAAAAAGTATTCAAGTACTCTCAGTACTTCGTTGCCACTTTCTCAAACAATGCCCTGAACATTCAGCATGTATTGGTAGTGCATTCACTCGCCATGCTAAAAACATCGGATCATGTGACGATGGGATTGAGCCAATGGGTTGCTAATGATACTCAGCAGTGTATGAGCTTTACCAATGACTTGCACAACAAGGAGTATATGAAGTCGCAAACCGGTTCGATCCTCCTGAAGCAAACAACAATAACAGCAGCAACAACGCCTCTCTGACACCATACTTTGATAATCAGTCATACACAATCTTGTGACATAATCATCTGTACTAAGGGCTTTCAAGAGACCTTTGCTCTAGAGCTCATCTATCCAAATACTGTTCACTTTTCTTAACAGGAAGTTACACTAGTTTTAATGGCACAGAATATTTTCCATTCTCGAATTCAAAGAAAGTTTGGCTCGATGTCTGACCTTTATCAATAACTATGCCCTTCTCACCTCTGGCATGAGTGGTCTGTCTGTGGTAAGCCAAGTTGGGAGCATCATTGGGGAGATTCTTTCCACAATTAACTCTCTCACTCCCTGCTGGCTCACTTGAGCATTCTTCCAGCGTGCTGGCAGGAACCTCGCTGCCCTTGTGGTTAGATTGAGGGGGTATTGGAACGAGGTGTGTGGGGTGTACATGTGTCATCTCCCTGTGATGCCCCTGACTTGGCTGTGCCCATACCATGACAGACAGGCACAAGAGGAGTTGCAGCAACCTCAGACACAAGGAATCTACTAATCAAGCTAAGCTGGTAACCTGAGTCGATCTTGGGTATCCCCACGAGTGAGCAGCAGCCTCGCAATGCAAATATCCCTCAACCTCAGTGGTCAGTGGCTACACCAAGACAGGCCAATCTGTCACTACTGTATCTCGCTATCTTGGTGTGAATTTCCTTAACAACTGTGCCATGACACTGTCACGAATCTCAATTAGATGCATTCCCAATGAGTGCCAACAAACATTATCTGTCCGAGACAAATTGAATGTGTATTACTGACGCCGGGGAATATGTTATTCACGTTGCCACATCCACACTTACGTTGGCTATTGCAGGGCTACAACCACGCATTAATTCTTCAGCTGATTTAATTTTCAATCAAAATTGATCTCCCGTTTCAAATGCTACAGGTGATTTTTATCAGTCAGTACCGGTATGGCAACACTCACCTTTTACGAGCCGCTCCGTTGTCGATTGTTTTTCTTGTTTCTCTTTGTCCTTATCCTTTCCAGACATGCTTTCCTCGAATTGTAACTAATTTCTGGGGAGTGGGGATGTTGGAGCTCTCGCCAGCTAGCCTGTGGACGAGCTAGCGGATAACCCAGCCGTCAGCCCCGTTCTGACGTCCTGTTTGAATTATTTCACCAGACTGACACTTCTTCTTTTGCTTCCCCAATTTAAACACACGGCTACGATGACTGACAAGCGCCTGATTTATTACATCGGCTAATAAGCTAACTAGCTTGCAGTATCATTAACACCGTCGGTCGATCAGTGACGTTAGTGCGAATGCAAGCATCTGAATACTACCCATTTGCTCTTTGTTTTGCTGCCAAGCAGGACAAACGGCACCTGGATATTCGAGTAATATCCAGGCTGCCCACCATTGGCAGCTAATCCGATTTCCTCACTCTAGAAATAGTTAGCTGGCTAACATGTTATCATGGGTAAATTAGCAGTCGATGAATGGCGTTTTATATCCTGTTGGCAGCGCGTCTGGTCGACGGAAAAGGAGACCAGCGGATAAAGCTATGCTTTAATTCAGCAGGCGAAAAAACTCTTGTCAGTCCTTCCAAGATGCAGAGCTTTCTGCCCGTGTCTTCCTCCTTCTCCGCCTCCTCCCCCGGATTAAACTAATCTGACAGCAGAGCACAGTGAAGGATTTCCTATAACATGGTGGAGTCGATGTGACGTAGCTATGGAAACGTAACACGTGTGGACGGGCCACGGGCTACATTCACAAACACAGAGCAGTCCACTGACAGTTCGGCCACTTTGTCCAACATTTCTCTCCTGCTGCGGAGAAACCCGGCATACTTTGAATTTGCGGTCAGTCTTTTGCGCAAGAACTCTATGCCTACTCCTGTCAATAAGCCTATACACCGCGACCTCCAGCGTCCATGATGCTGGATCCTTGATTTGAGATGTCCAGCAGGGTGTTACAGTGTTACAATGTAGTCTTAAATCCCCAAATTCGATTCAGTTCAGCATTCATTTTGTATATATCTATTTAAAGCCCTTGCGCCTCTTTTTCTGTTTTAAGCTATATTGCAAACCTTTTTTTCCCTCCTTAAAAACAATTAAGTAAAAGAAATTGAATCATGCAAGAAAAGCTCAATGTATTTTCATCCCTTCTCATCTCTGTCACTTCTGCTTTATGTCCTTGGTCCTTGCACTTGGCCTTTTGAAATAGGCTCTGCACACAAGACGTAAAGGTTTGTCTTTGACAGATAATCTTTGTAAACACTTCCTCCCTGGGGAAACCTTCTTATCATTTTTGGGGTCATTTAACCAGGCAACTGGTAATATGAGTTTACTACTAAATGTTCAAGAGGTGTGGACCCTGACTGACCCGAAAAGTCTTCAAAGAGCATTCTGGGACGAGTACAATTAGAAGCACACAGCTCATGTGCCAGTGATCTCGCTTTGACTCATATTTGAAATGATGTTGCTGGTGAGACATAAGCTTGACATCATTTTGAACAGACATGCTCGAAGAGCATAGATGCAATTATGTAAGTGGGACAAGAAAAGGTTATTTTTCACTCCTGTCCTCATACGTAAGCAAAAAAATATGTGCATATGATTAATGGTTCAATATCTAACAAGCACTCACATCAATGACTGAAGATTCAAACTGGAAAAGGTCAAAATGAGTGCAATGTCTACATTGATTCAATTATGGCAAGGCACACAAATTTGTGATTTGGTATGCGATTACATCAAGAGAAAATTGTGATGCTTGATGTCACTTTCAGTTGGCATGTTTTTGTTCTACTATCAGTCAAGCTGCTCCCAAGGTTTCCAGCTAACTTTTATTAGTCTCAACAAGTAAAGATGACCTTAATTATCGCAGCGGGTTGACAAAACACTACTCTGTCATGTCAAAAGAGGCGTACTTCTAATTATTTCTCATCAAATAGTTATCATGTCATATTTGCGGTGGTGCAGGCAATGAGCATTGTTAAATGAAGAGATGTTGAAGTGCATTAACGTATATGAAGTATTGCAACAACCCACTTTTTTTAGTGGTGTGAACTACCACATTTCTAAACAAGAAATGCATGACTACGCAAAGTAACCACTAGAAAAGAGATCACCCACGGGCAGCTGGTCATAAAGGGGCAGTACCACGTTACAACACTAGGTGGTAGTCTAGTGTTACATTTACTACGAAGAGGCCCCAAGGCCACAATTCAACGTTAACACAGTAAATGAGAATTTAAAAATTCCTTGAGAGAAATTGAGTGCGGTGAGCAGTGTATATGATCTGTGGCAGGCAGAATGATTAAAAACAAGTACAAAAATTTGAGATTTATTGAACTTAAAAATAGTCTTGAATTCCACCTAGACATTCATTCTATGTAAATACCTACATTACACTGAAAATATCACCAATTACAACCATGAAAACAGAAGATTGGTTTAAACAAAAGAGGGAGACATAGGTCAACAGCTAAAATGGTACTGAAGTGGAGAAGGAGAAAAGGCCATGCACAAAGGAATTACTCATTGTTAGTTGTTAAAAATGCTGGTTTATCGAGACAATAATCCTTTATCTTCTAATTTTTGTCATAACTGTTAACAGTAATGTTGTGTGCCCAGTTTGTGGTCCACTTCCCTGATCTGATGGACTGCAATGTTGCCAATATATCACTTGTGTCTTGGAGCCCTATTATTTTACCAATTCAATAAAGTGAAAACTAAATCATCGGCAACACAAAAATAACTCACTTCTGCCAGCAAATCTCGAGCAAGAACGAGCACCAAAAGGCCTGCAGCCCTTAGGAGGAGATGGCTCTTGCCTCTGTGGCACATATTGCGTGGCTATCTATTCTTGTGTTTTAATTCAACTGAGAAAGCACGGACTGACAAATCAGTCATCAGCAAATGCCTTTTCTACTGCCATTGTTTGAAGAGGCAGTTGCATCTCTAGTCTCCATTCCTGTTAAACAAGTCAGGGAGCTTAACAAAGAGAACACAGAGTAGTCAGCAGGACATGGATAACAGCTCCTCAAGTGTAGGCACTCACGGCTCTTCAACAGTGCACAGCGATAAGGATGAAAAGGAGAATGTGGGACTTTTTGCAATCACTACATACAGTACATGTATGGATCTTTATCCTGGTGACAAATTGACCTTGAAAGTTGCTTCTTAAAAATGAAATGTTTGCTAGTGGTTCATAATCACAAAAACATATGTATTCCACTCATCCACAAACAACACATGCAACTTCCCTGCGGAAAAGGCAATTCATTAAACTTGTGTTCCTTTCACATAAAAACGATAGCAAATGACACGATCCATGGAGTGATTTAGGGAGTCTTTGGTGCTCTATGTGGCAGAGAAAAGAACAGAAAAAGAGGTGGGATTCGATGGGTTGTTGGCATAATTTTCAGTCCAAACTGAAAATGTCACGACTACGGATATCGAACGCTGCGTTACAAAAGAATCCCATGAAGAACACCACACACCAGAAGTGTACTATATGGCTATACATTTATCCTTCATGTCAGGCAAGGCCCAGGAGGCCGAGTAATGTGTTACAAAAGTTCAGCCACTAGTCCTCTTCTTCAAGGCCCTTTAAACTCAACTATCTCCCCTGAGATAAACCAGGTAGAACTGCCGGCTGTCTTGAAGATCAAACACACATCCATGAGCAAAAGAGGAGATGCAGAACATTAAACACTCTATTGCTGCTATTCAAAAGATGACTCAATTAGTACTCTGAATTAAATTACAATGAAATTCAAATATTTCTATGTACCTTTAGGATTTGAAAAATAATATCACAGCATAGATGCAGTTTTGGCCAAACATATTCTGGGAAATAAATTTCCATCAAAACTGCACAGTAATTAGGGTCTCTCAATGCTTGCATATATCACATTGAACTTTTTTGTGCGGCGGATGGAAACAACTAATTGTATTAATTTTTTTTTTTATCAATCTACCTTGAATGCAGCATTTAGATGAACAAGATCTGACAGTGGTGAGGGACAGCTGGAGAGGGAGCTTAGGGTGCTGCCTGGAAACAAAAAAGTGCTGATAAATGGCAAGTCCTAATTTAATGACTCACAAGCAGCCTACAGTTGGCTCTTCCACCAAAGGAACTGCGGCCAGCACTGTCACAGCTGATCTCATCACGTCTTTGTTTGGGGGAGTGTTGTTGGGAGTGCGAGATGTGAGCATTAATGCAAAGATTAGCTCCAAGATCTGCTTCAGCTGAGCCCCGCCAGGGCCAGCTGGTGCAGGTCTACCTCCTTGTGTTGTGTTTGATCATATCCCAAGCAGGCAGACAACATGGATGATTGTTCCCACAGGTGTTTCGGGAGTGAAATGTCCCCAACACACGCTGTATCCTCTGAGCTGCGATGAATCATCTTTATTGCAAAATGAAGCCGGGCTGCGGGGCAATGCGAGAAGGAGGTCGCTGGGGCAAAGCGGGGGCAGGCTGAGACAGGAAGGGATTGGGGTAACCAGAACTAACAATAGAGTATTGTTGGCCTATTCTGGGAGGAATGGGTGGATATGGAGATGCTGAGTAAAACATCTGTGGATGAGGAGCAGCTGTCGGAGCTGGAACTTGATTGGGAGATGGAGGTGGTTGAGATGGAGGAAGGGGAGGTTTTCTCCGAGGTTGAGCGGTTGGGGAGTGACCGTTGTTGATCTCTGTGAGCATGGAGGATGACGGCCTAGCACCTGCGGCTGCATCCTGAGAATGAGGGGTATGGGCTTGCACCTGCGGGAGTCCTTGTCCCTTCAGTACCATTTCCTGCAGCTTCTCAATCTTCACCCTCCTCAAGTGGGCGAGCTTCCTACTGTTATGGTAGGCATCGATGAAATTGTCCAGGGTCATGTCGCCATCCAGGAAGGAGTCGGCCATGTTCTGCAGACAAAAGTTAAGAGGCATGTTGGAAGCAAAACCAGGTACACAGGCACATTTTGATTTAAAGGCTTGGAAAGCGCCTTGAGATAACCTCTGTTATGACTTGGCGGTATGCAAATTGAGTTGACTTTGTTTTGACTCCTGTGCAGAGAAGAGGAAGCAATGCGTGAATTACGCAATTGTCGTTAAGTACCGAAATTGCCGATAATTACCGTTGTGTTGAAAATGTAGTGCCACAGGCGTAGTAGATATTGGTACACAAGCCTAGAGTGCTGTCACACGATTGCCAGTGTGACAATAATGAATATGTGAACGTATACTGTATATCTTGATAATTTCACATCAAGTTGCATCTGAGTATAAGTCGCACCCTCTGCCGAACTTTGAAGAGTGCAAAATGTGCAGCTTAAACTAAACTATATACTACCAATATATACATGACTTATACTATACTATATTACATATATATGAAATTGCCAGATCAATGGATCAATTAAGTACCTACCTACCTACCAACTATGTCCACTTTCTCATATGTGGTAATGTCACAATGACCGCTTTTGATTGAGAACTTTAGAGACAGGTGGCGACTTGCAAAAAACTAAAAACCTTTCTGGTTTCTATTACGACAAATAATCCACAATGGCAGCTGCCAAACAGGTATGCAGCTTCACAACTAATGTCACTATAAATCGGTGATATACTGGTGCTTCTTACCTCGGTTTCTTCTTCTATTTTGGCTCCCTCTGCCTGCAACAGGGCGAGCAAAGTGTCCAGAGATGTGTTTCCTGTTTTGTGGTCTACAACAGAGAAGAGAATCGTACCATTAACTTTTGTAGAGGAGTTAAGTTGATCCATGCTGATATCAAATCAGTAACATCTTCAAACTTTCATCAACTCAAATATTCAACAACATCCTGACCTGTCCTGTACATCTGCATATGACATAAAGACAGCTACATGTTAGGCAGAAGTATTGATTCAAACAAGACATATTTGATTGTATTGTGCAAGAAGCATAAAACTGAATTTGATAATTTCCCCAGCTCCACGGTGTGTATGAAATTAGGGATGGAATGATGAAAAGTGGGATCTATCAGTTGTGGATGTCTGAATAGCACAAACAAGGAGCTCAGTGCTTGTGTTTGCTGAAAACCAGCAAAGCCTCCTTGAAAAAGCCGAGACTGACTCAATGTCTCTAAGGAGGAAACCTGTTTTCTTTGTGTTTCTGAGCTGCACTGAAAGTCAACACCGAGTGGAGCTTCAATTACGCACGTACTGTACACACATATTCTCATTTTAGAGCAGAGTAACACCCCAACAACGAGACTGTTGTTACTGAGTGACTTTAATGATCTTCACTGTACTATTGTACAATAACCTATACTGTGACAGGCCCTTATACAACACTTGTATATCACAGGGCAGTTACATGACTGCAACATGGTCCTTTATCCACTCTTATGTCCATGTCAATCCCACAAATTAAGATCAAGTCTGGCTAATTAGTAAATAAAGTGAACAGCAAGACAATCAAGCAAGAGAAAGTGAGGAGGATTGTTACCACCTATAAACCTTACAGGAACTAGAAGTCAACAAAACAATACGAGGTGAAATTTTCACAACTTTCCTTTAGTATGTCTTGAAGCTTTGAATTGCAGCTGAATCTATGCTAAAATCTGGTCCAGGTATGGCAGCAGTCCTTGGAGTGTAATTATGGTCATGTGCAATTAATTATTAATCATTGTGACTCACTGACAGAGAATAGAAATAGAAGCAATTGCAAAAGCTCCAGACCAAGCAAACATTGTGGATACCAAAATGAACTGTTTTCGTTTGTAATGGAATGAAATGTGGCTTTTTTTTAAATGTCAAATAAAAATCATCTTTGAGCCGCGCTCAGCAGGCATACATGATTGACAACTCAGACATGAGGGAGTCAAAATGTGCTCCACTATCATGTAATGGTTCTCAGCAAAGGTACATGTCTTTGTTAGAACCATGGAAAAGAAATACACTCTATTCTGAGGCAGGAATAGTATTCTTTAATTGCAAACTGATGAAAGACAATGAAAACCGAGCTATGACTTTCCTAACGTGTTAAAAATATGAGTGTATCACCTATTTTTGGTGTGAATATTTTGTTAAGACTTGAGACACTGGAAATTCTGTTTTCACACCATGCCTTTGTTACAAATTCCACTCGCAATCTGTTCAGTCTGGTTCACCTCTCATACATTTCATTCTCCGGTTTAGAAAACAGCCTCTTTAGTGCAGAAAAAATGGTTTTGGCTTGGAGATCATGAGTTTGCCATTTCGAAAGTGAATCTGCATCGACCGTTGCTGTGAAGTGGACAGGGAAGTTTGGACCTGGCTGATAGCCTCTCTCTTTCACACTTCCCACTTTCCTGTTTGACAGTTCCGTCATCCATTGCTCCCACCCACCCACTGTTGCCATTTTAACCCAGCTAGTGCAGCAGCACAGTGGCTCGCTAAGAGGTGGCAGTGGAATCTGCTGTTCTGAGATCTGTACTTCTGCGGCTAAATGGAGAAATGGCGATGAAGTACCCAGAGATTTTCAGTTTCAGACAACTAGGCTAAAAAAAAGCAGGGGAGGTGGGGTTAGGGTTGGGGGGACACAATATAACCTATATTTGACAGATTTCTGACAGATAGCACGAAGAATAGTATATAATAGACTAGTACAGGACTATTCAACTTCAATATCAAGTGGGCCAAAGTGAAAGCTCCTGAAAATGAATCTAATGTCCATGGTTGACAATTTGTAAAGATGGATCACCAATCAGTTACTAAAATTGCAATAACAACAATAACAACAAAAACAACACAACAACTAAAACCACAAGTAATAAAAGACAATCAAATACAGTGAAAGAAGAACTTTCATTGTCTTTTGTTATTATTGTTGTTATTGTCAATGTTAGCTGCAGCAGCAGCTTCAGCATAATCAGCAGAGCAGGACCATAAACACTTTTTAATTTAACGTCACAAATTCTACCTTTTTATCTTGATGACAGTGGCAAGCACTGAGATGCTGTTTAAGCAAAAGATACTACAGCCTCAGAGTATGTTAGATAGAGGATATTACAGCAGGGATCTGACTCAGGCCGGGAACTTGTTCGACCTGAGCAGAGATCAATTACAGTGACTCTTGCTGCAACATGATACTGGAGCTCGTGTAAAGAGGCAGCCTTCAAATTGTATGCTTAGGAACTGGCAAAACCGGTCTGACCTGCATTTTTGCAGATCAGGAACAAACAGCATATACAGGAATAACAGTGACATAACATGTCAGTTTCAAATGACGACAATGACGTAGCTGGACCACTGACAGCAATCCTGAGACGTAAGCATGACTTACTAGTATGAAAAAATCATTGGAAATTAATGTGAAAATCACAATGAATGCAGCAACACAATACACCACATATATCATACCGATTATGGCCCGATCTCCGATCCAAATTACATTACACAAGAGGCTTGTGCAATTTGTTAAAATACATCATGTCCCTCTCGATCAGTGCTTACTAATAAATTACTCACTAATCAAATTCTGGATGGAGCACAACCCAGGTGGTACAGCTTCTGCCTAATTTAGTTATCTACCAAATTCAATGTTGAATCCATGCATGTGCTAAGCAGGAGATTCATTATCACTCAGCAGGCTGCTTGTCACACTTTGATGAGATGATGTCATATTAGCTTCTAATCAAAGCACAGCCTGAGATGATTTCATGCATCCAGGCTGTCAGCGAGAGGATTTATCCATCATTTGCTCCATCTGCTCAGATCTTGTAGTTTTCCCCCACTGCAATCGGGTGAGGGAAATATCTATACAAGGTACCCAAAGCGAAGAGACGGTGCGATTACTTCACTACACAGATTGGCTAGTATCATGGTATCTATGATCAATGTTTTATTGAGGTGATTATGGCTAAACTGACACTAGATTTTTAACAATACCTGAGTCTTGTTTTTGCTTTGATACATTGTCTACTTTGGCCAGCACAGTTGTAGTGCCACCAAGTACGAGATATAAAGCAAAACGGTCAAAAAATATTTCTGTACCAAGGGTGGACTTGCGTAGTTGATAGGTCTCAAAGCACTCCTGCATGCAGCTGTATTGTTTGGTGAGCTGCTCTTTTTTATGCTCCAAGGATGGTTGCAGAGCCAGGTTTTCTTCTGCCAAGGTGCGGTTATTTGCCATTGTCTTCTCTTTACTTTGTTGGACCTCCTGCATCTGTAAAAAAAAAAAAAAGGCAAAAACCATTGAGGTCTTCTAAGAAGAAACAGAAAGCACCAGCGCCATTTATATTCTCCCATATCATATTGTCCTCACGCATTTTTTACATGTGTTTCCAACTTCATCTAATTGAAGACAACGTTCCTTGGAAGAGGTTGGATTGCCTGGAACAGCAAGGGTCACTGATTGGAACCTGGAATGTCTTGGCAACCTATCAACACTGTGGAGTCCCGCTGGCAGTGCAGCCATTCAGTGTGTTCTCAACCCAACCTAGTCCACTGTCTTTGTCTATCTATGATGGCTTGTGTCATTTGCACACATTTCCAGAGTCACTTCCAGAGTATTGGTTGCACTTATATTTTCACAGTTTAGCCAGGGGTGCGACTTATACTCACATGCAACATAAATGTGAAATTATTGAAATATATAATTTCACGTTTGCTATCGTCACACTGACATCCGTGCGAGGGCACACTAGGCTTGTGTAGCAGTATCTACTACTCCAGTACCACTAAAACTTTCAACATTACGATAATTCATGGCCATAATATTAATTTGGGGATGGTTTTCTACTATCAAAGAATTTGCATCCCAGGCAGGAATAAGAAAAACAAAAATAAGTTTGTAATTTTTTATTCATGCTGTAATTACTTGACACAAAAACGAACTTACAAAAAATTTATGATTGATAAATTGCTATTTATATTATATAAAATATGGTTTTATATTGTTTCTGCTATATGTCCTTTGGCCAGGTTTGGACTCTCAGTCCTGCCTAAGGCTGAAATTAAATTTGATTCAACAGTAACTTTATTGACAAATGGCACAGAAATTCCTTGTTTTATGAAAAACATTATGTGCTTGAGAGATATATTGTATTTTATCTATTTTTCATGCAAAGAACACCTGTCCGTAGGGATCACTGTGTTTGACCAAGACAAAGCTATAGTAACCTTTTGGCACGATATCATAAAGCAACTACGGAATTTGATGCAAAACTGTACACTGCGACTTGACTGAAAACAAGCCCAGTATACCGTACAAACAACCTTTAAAAATTGTCTGAACCTGACGCATGGTAATGACCAAAGTAACTCTCTTAGGTCAAATTTCTCTTCTAAAATCAACAAAATGTCATTTGAGCATTTTGTCCATCCATCCCCAAAGGAGAAAGCACTTGAAGAGGACGTGACATCTCAAAATCTCGAACTTTAAGCTGATGTACAAGGTGCCCAAGACTTCAAATACGACATGTTGTGCTAACTGATAAGGGCCAGAGAGTGGGATGATGCACATTTCATTTCTGACTTCTTAGCAAAGCAGGATGTGTTCATTTCATTATTTCCTTAGTCATAAGACTATAAAAAGGTGATCATACCTTTCTTGAGCAATGAGCCACACAACAATTATGTTGTGATATTTGAACCAGACAGTGTGGGTTTGACTGCAAGTCCATAATGACTGAGAGGAATGAGGGCATGCATAAAAAGAGAGAAGCAATTTCCTCCTCTGACCTTGGAGGAAATTAAACCCTGCTGACAATGATAACAAAAAAAAAAGCTTAGCCTCTCAAAAGCTCCATGTGCACACTGGAGAGTTCCAAACACGAAGTGCAAATAGATGTAAAAAAAAAAAATTGGTAAATTGGGATGAGATGTGGGCTGGGGTGGTAGGCTTACCAGTGAGGGCAAATGAAATTCAACAGCATATATTCAAAGTGCATTACACAAATGAATGTATTAAAACAATGTAGTAGGAGAAAATAAACGTTGTATTCAAACTGAGTGAAATAATAAATAAATATTAAGTAAAAATAAATATGTGATTTTGCGCTAAAATTTGCTGAAAAGGGGGGGCTTTTTTTGCAACTGTGGGGATAGAATGCAAACAAGTACCATAGAGGTTATAAATCAAAATAAGGTGAAAAAACATACAATCTGGTCACTCTGACACAACCTCAGCAGCAGCACACCTCATGAGCTGTCGCTGTTTGACTGCTTCTGTGGTGCAAATGTGCCATACAGTAAATGTACTTTGGCTCCTCACACATCAGCTAATGTATTTTTCCATTACATAAACATTTATACGCTGGGTGGGGTATTGGTGTAGCCAGCACCTGATCTTTAGAAACTTGGCCAACAACTGTCAAATGACTAATTTCACACACCCAACTCAACAGTTCTTTGTGTAGTTAGAACAACGAGCAGGTGAGAACACGTATGAAACCTTTTGAAGCACACTAAGCAAGTGGCTGTGAATTATTGAATAGTGTCTGTGAGATGGTTGTTGGTATGGGTTGCATGCTTAATGGAATCAAGCGTGTTTTTTTTCTTGTGAAAGTTCTTGTTAAAGTTCTAGATGGCTCTGGTCATAAGGAGTGGCACTCTGACAAAGCAGAATCTCTAATAGCCTCTATGAATGCCGGCATATTGTGCTGACCGAGTACAGACTAATTTGCATGGAAAAACTGACACAAATAGCCTCTCCAGAAAGGGAGATGTGAGGATATCCATATGAAATGAACGCTAAGAGCTAGGGATGTCCGATATTGGCTTTTTTGCCGATATCGGATATGCCAATATCGGATATGCCGATATTGTCAAACTCTCAATTTACCGATACTGATATCAGCCGAAACAGATATGTGCGCCGGTAAACGCTTCAGGAGCGCATAGGCACTATTTCGGTGTAACGCACCCATCATTTTATTTTTTTCGGTTTTTATTTTAGCGGTTTTAAAGCAAAAAAAAAAAAACGATACCGATATTACGTTTTTATGCCAATATCGGACATATCGGATATTATCGGACATCTCTAGTTTTGAAGAAGAGTTTTATGCTTGTGGAGGTTCGTCCTAACTAGAGATGTCGATATTGGCAGTTAGATATTGGCATAAAGGTATCGGATTCTTTTTTTGGCTTTAAAACCGATAAAATAAAAACCGATAATAATAAAATAATGCTTGTGTTACACCGAAATAGTGCCTATGCGCTCCTGAAGCGTTTACTGGCGAACATATCGGTATCGACTGATATAGGTATCGGTAAATTGAGAGTTGGACAATATCGGCATATCGGATATCGGCAAAAAAGCCAATATCGGACATCCCTAGTCCTAACGTTATTATATTACTGCTGCGCGGGGAATATTACATGACATTAATACCTCTGACAAGCAAGATGATTATGGTGAAAGTCAGCATTTTCCCCTTAAAAACAGAGTAAAATTTATATCAGTTCAAAAAGACACACACGACACGAAGTGTGCGCGCGTGTGTCTAATTGCTGGTGCTGAAACCGCCGAGACAAAGACAAGAACTGATTCAAATTAAGTGACGTGTGCAAAACATCCCCAAAACAACCCCCTCCGCTATTTGCATCATTCAAAGACTCTTCTGTGTGTTTGTATGCATAGAAGTGAGTGCTACTGTATGAAAGGGTGGGAAGCGACACAAAGCCTGTGCACTGACATGCATGAAAATGCACATGTGATCATCTGGAGAGCGGGATGACTGCACTAACCATACTATCTGTACCGTACTTCCCAGCACTCTCAGGTTTCACTCAATCCCCTTTGACTCCGTCTTTGTTCCCTACCTCTGTATGTTGATAAAAGAATTTCTACCTTTCCTAGGGCAAGTCAATGCTTGTTAAATCCTGCTTTGTAATCTCCTTTATAATCTGTCTACTAACTTAAGTCAACATCTGCAGTGTCAGTGTCAACGTGGACAAGCACCTCCCTGAGTGAAACCTATGGGAAGAGGGGAAACAAAACCGTGGCGACGGGTGTGGACGAAAAACAGAACTAAAGGCAGAACAGGTTGCCTGGCAGCGCACATTTCCAATAACATTATGTTGTATACTTTGCTCTTGACTGCTTTTATAGTGTGAAGTGGAGGTGACACCAAAGCTGTTTATGACACAATGGTATTCTGCAAACCAAAAAGAAACGGAGGATAGCAAAAAGAGAGAGATCCTGTGCCACATTTTGGCCTCCAGTCCAGTTCCTGGGAAGTGTGTTTATTTTACCCATGTTTTCCCTTGGAGGGTGACGAAGAGAGAGCTGTGCGGCACCTTCCTGAGTTTCAGAATATTAAGAAGAGTCATTCACTATAGTTGCAATTGTATTGGACTAGGTAAGAAATAGAAAAGTACTGCCAGTGTGATGGGGAAAGCAGATGTGAACGTTGCATCGAAAGCATTTGAGCTTATCAGGGAGCATTCATATTATGTAACAAATTCGTACCTGAAGCACATATTGTAATTGGCAGCGCTGTGAACTATGATCTATCTGCGCATGGAACAAATTTAGGCCTATCAATGGCTTATCATCATGGAAATGCCGCCTCATGATAACTCAAAGCAGGTATGCGTCAAGCGAGGCATGGCATCAGAGCTCGGCCATGATTTAATGGGACATATGAGGCAGCAATCTAATCTATGGGAGGGTTGTTATGGTTCCTGGTGGCGCTGTAGCACAGCAGCAGTAGATTCAAATCGAGTCAGGGGCCCCATGACATGTAAATTGTTTTACTTAGTGTCAAATGTCGCCGTAAGTCTGCATTATGAATTCTCGCATTAATTCGGGAGCTGTTGAGTACCGGTATCTTCCTAAACAATGTACATGCGGCGAACTGTGAGTGAAGTAATTGCGACAAATGAGACATGTTAGAGATTAAATTCTCGAATTTTGTCAGGAAAGTGAATCACTAGCGTAATTTAGAATGAATTCTCATCTCGTGACGCGTAAATATGTCCGAAGAGACGCTCTCTCTCGAGTCGCAACCCTGGAATTCGGGGAAGCCCAACTTCAGACAAAGCTGCTTTTAATGTGCTGTGCCTCATTAAAAATGGTTTATTTTCGAATTTGCACTCCACAGCGGCGTTTAAAACGAAATTCCAAACCAAGTTAATCGCCATATGTAAGACTGCGGCAAGCCATTTCCGTACATGTAGCTCGACTACGTCAAGAAAACACAACAAAGGCTCGAGGAAGCAGCGACGAGCAGAAGCCAGACAGTTGCTAACGAAGTAGGAAAGCGGAGACTGTAACGTACCTCGTCCATTTCTTTGACCATCGTCGTCAGCTTTTCGTCGTCCTCCAGGAGCTCGTTAAGCTGGGTCATCGTGTAATCGCTGAATTTCTCTGAATAAACTGACATTTTGCCTCTTGTTTGGTTTGTCGTTGCTGCCGACCCTTGCCTTTCAGACGGTGACAGCTGACTGAGTTTCTCTTCACCGGAAGCTCGAATCACACAGGCCCAAACCGATGATGCGTTCGAGTGCTGGCGGAAATTCATAGGCGTGTCTCTAAAACTCACTATTGACTTGTGTTTGCGACCAGCTTGTTCGACTCACACACACCAAATGATACATTCAAGTGACTAAGGGAAATTCAGCATCATGACACCAGAGAAATGCTGTTACTTGTTGCTTTAGTACTAATAAGTTTCACCTCGTAAAGAGATGGTGCGATATCGGAAGATGGTGAAATGAGGATCAACCAAATATTTTATTCAAGAGCCGTCCCATTTGTCCAATTGTTTCCAAGACATCACCAATTCAGATTTTTGTTTTTAGATACAGTATTTTAAGTGCACAAGGACAAAAACAGCATATGAGGATGGGCAATGCATATCAGTCATTATAACAATGTCAAAACAAAATGTGAACGGAAATCGAGGACAACACACTCCAAACTAAAACTTAATACTTGCACAACCACAAACGTGCAAAGAAAGGTGAGATGCAACAAGCTCGAAATTCCAACATATCAGATTGTGGACGATTTATGGTTGTGTTGGTCTATCACTGCAAATATCTACAGACATAAATATATTTTTGGTAAACTCATCCATGTCTGCACCTACTTGTTACAACGCATGATCACAGGGTTGCTGGGGTCTATCCAAGCTGTCAATGGTGAAGTGGCAGAGCAAACACTGAGTAGGTCAAACTCTTTCCACACTCCCTCTCCTGTCAATCATCAAACTTAATTATTATCACTAGTGGTGCACCACAGATGTTTAAGGATTTAAACGTTTTTGCTGTCAAGCTTTTCCTGTCTTGACAAAAGCATTCTTGCATAAATTAAGGTAGCTTAGTGCTTTACTCATCTATTGAGCTTGTGATACAGTCAGTTATGCTGTGCTGCTTGCACAAAGAAACAACAACCAGTCTAGCTGCTTTGGGAAACGCCAGTTGCGACTTGTCTAGGAGAGAAATTATATTGGCAAAATAGCTTCAACCTGGAATGTGTCGATTACGTGTGAATCCAAGAAAACAGGAGTAATGTGTAAATAGACACAAATATTGGTTAATGCTTAGACATTGTGTTGGTTCAATGATTCAATCTTTTGTGAAAAAAGAAAAAAAACAGGTTTCTGGTCTCCTTTTTCCTCTATCTGGCACCTCCATCTGCAGCATCCTCTGTCCTATAGCAACCATCTCTCCTCTGCACATGACCAAGAATAACTTTTAAGACAAAATATTCTCAATTTAACCATTAACTTTGCACAAAGTTTTCTTGCATTTTGATTACGGCAATTATACTGAAGTAGAATAGAATGCTTTTTATCAAATAATTAATCAGCAGGAAAAATGACATATAGATCCAAAGATCACGACAGTTCACTCTGAATTAGCAATTCAGCGATGATACCTTGAAAGTAGTCATCAAAAGGTATCAGTGGAAGCTAGCCTTGAGAGGGCCATTTTCTAGTGTAGTGTACTTCGCATGCCAGTCCAAAGCATGTGCGAATAGGAGTAACGTCTGGCGTAAAACTTATGCCAGAAGTAAATATTTGGATCATAGATAATAACAAATAAACAAAATGTGAGGACAGAGGAAATAAGAAAAAGTATAATCCCCACATTATCTCATTTGTTCCACAGTGCAAAAAGGTTCTAAGTGCAAAGGATCTAACCTAATCTGCCTCCTTGTCCAGAAGCTGCCTCTTCACAAGCCTGTAGTAGAGCCCCTCCTTGGCCATCAGCTGATGATGAGGCCCCTGCTCAACCACACGGCCTTTGTCAAGCACTATGATGTTGTCCGCTCTCTCAACAGTGCTCAGCCGATGAGCGATCAGCAAGACGGTGTGCTTCCCGACGACCTGGTTCAGTGCCTGCTGAACCTTCAGTACAAAATAAAAATGTATTGCTGATCTCAGATAAATGTAATTAAGTGTAATGGTATTGTATGAATAAGTGTAAGTGCATGTATCCATATCAAACTCACACACTTAGATTCACACAGGCATTAGTAAATGAGCCATTTACCATGTGTTCACTCTCTGCATCTAGAGCACTCGTAGCCTCATCCAAGATAAGAACCTGTGGGTTGCGAATGAGAGCTCTTGCAATGGCCACCCTTTGCTTCTGTCCCCCTGACAACTGTGTGCCTCTTTCTCCAACACCTGAGAGAGAATGGGACGGCTAGAAGACTCAGTTTTTGAATGGTGAAAGGTCCACTTAAGAACAGAACTCTATACATTGACAGAACACATCTATCACACATATGCAGTCAAGATATACTGTATGAAGAGATAAACTGACAGACAAGTTATACATGATATAATCGGCGAATCCAATACAACATCGAAACATCTAGATATTTGTACAGATCATACTGGAGACATATTGTTTGAAAATGATATGATAGGGAAATTCAAAAGTCACTTGGGCCACCACAGATTAGTAATTTGGTAATAAATCTGTGATAATATCAGTGTTTTGCAAACAAGTGATCAATCCTTTTCTCTCATTAAATCATCAAAATTCCTGTAATAGAAAAGGTCAAAGACAGGGATAAACTTCAAATTTTCTGTGTGGCAGTTCAAAGTGAGGGAAGGGGAGGTGGAATACACATTAAAGATGTATGAAAGAATTAGAATTCTGTGGTCAACTAAAAAACAATTCTGTGGTCAACTCATCAAAAACTTACTGGTGTTATAACCTTTAGGGAGGACTGAAATAAAGTCATCAGCGTTGGCTGAGGAGGCTGCCTGCACAACAGCCTCCATTGGCACTTCAGTCAGTCCGTATGTGATGTTATTCTCAACAGTCCGAGCAAAGAGGACAGGTTCTTGGCTCACAAGTGACACCTGCAACAAGATGGCACAGGTTGGACTTTTGTCAACAATGGTAGCTGATTTCAAATTTTTTCCAAGTCTATTTTCATAGACTTTTGATAGATTTTTGGAATTGAAATATGTCGTCTCAGGAAAATGGCTTTATCCAGTACCAACGCTATACCCACAAGGACCACTTGAGGCGCCCAAGAGGCATGTTCTGCAGTGTGGGGCATGTTCTAGAATGTGGGGGGTAATTACCGTGGACATAGGAACATTGTTGTTGTTGTTGTTGTTATCTATTATCTATGAATTATTATCATCATTGTCACAGTCATCGTCATCAATATGGTGGTGGTGGTGGTTCTTGTTGTTGTCGTGACAATTATTGTACTAAAAAGTGTTCCATACTGTTTTGTTCTTTGGGAAATGTATCAAACCAATCCTGTTTGCCGTCTGTACTACCGGTATTCAGCACAAAAGAAGTTGTAGAAGTAGCTACTTCAGTATCCATGAATTATATTTGTATAGTGCCAAATCATAAGAGATGTTATCTCAAGGCGCTTTCCATGATAGAGCAGTTAAAGCTCCTCAACATTTAAAGTCAAATTTGAAAAGGTCAGAAAGGCGAGATTGAGATGGTTTGGTCATGTACAGAGAAGAGTTACTGGATATATTGGGCAGAGGATGTTGGACATGGAGCGTCCAGCGACTAGGAAAAGGGGACAAGGTGCTTATCTTCAAGAAAAGGTAGACATAGCATCAATAATGGCGAGAGCTCCAACTAAGAGATTTCTGTTTAGCTATCATCGTGCTGGGAGAAGATAGCAATGTTGTACCAGCCAAAGAGAAGAAAGCAAAACCCATTGTAGAGATTTTGTATGTGCAAACAAGGGCAGAGCGCTAAGCTTTCACTGTACATTGCCCTTTAGCATGATTGTAATCTGTCTCTTTCTCTAACCCTGACACCTGAGAAAGGTTTCTGCTAATTGTTTGGAGAAAGTAAATATCTACACCACACGTTTTGACAGACAGAAAAGAAGACATCATCTGTAATGTTAACAGTTATTACCTTCAATGGAAAATAACTACAATGACCCTCGAACTACTTCCATCATTACAAAGACTAACCTTTGAATGCAAGTAGTCATGTCGGAGCGTGTGAACAGGTATTCCATCCAACAGCACTTGCCCATGCTGAGGAGGATAGAAATCCTCCAGGAGACTCACACAGGAGCTCTTTCCACTGCCTGAGGGTCCCACCAGTGCTGTCACTTCCCCAGGACGTATAGTGAATGACACACCCTGTGCAAAATGCTTCATGTCTGAATGAGTCAAAACGGCAAAACAGGACTCAACATGGTTGACTGTCAACAGAGGTCTGAGAGGAGAACAGACTGGCATGGTGGTGGCATGGCTTGTTTAGTTACCATCATCTTCCAACAATTCCCAAGTCTTGTTAATTCCCGGGCTCTTGTGAAGAGGAGCCTTCCTGAGCTACAAACTGAACCAGTGACTGTCCATAAGCGATAACTATTCCTATCAACCACTTCATTTTCTCAAGTATTGAGAATGGATCGAATGCAGAAATGTAAACAACTTCCCTCAAGATCGAGAAAAGGAGTTCTTGATTTTTTTCTCGAATTTTAACATTTCATGTACTGTATATAAGTTGACTGGACTGCCCTGCAATGCACTCCAAGTATGACATCGACTAGTCGTTCATTGCGTGATTGTGACTTCAACAACATGGACGCCCAAAAGCAAGAGCACGCTATTGAAGTGGGAGGAGAGCAGGACATTACTCCACCACAGCCAAGGCATCCATGATTTCACAACACAATGCAATCCCACTGCACTTATATGGGCACTGTGGCACATGCTAGTTGTTGGTGCAGACTTTGCTGTAGCTGAATTTGAGCCTGTCGTTGCCTCTACCTTTTTTCTGGTTGGTGTAAATAATGTATATGATTTATCTGTTAGATTGTCACTTGTGCCCTCTACCTTGTTTTCCAGGACGTTATCAATGAAAAGTGAAGGTCTACTTGACGTTCATCACATAACTGTCATCTTTTTAAGAAACTGAAATAGTGCAACTCCTAACATATGGGGCATCTTAAAAGGGCAACGTAAAATGATGACAATATGATTATCAGCCAGTAAAACGTATACTCTTGATTCAAAAACTGTTGGTGATGCCTAGTTATTGTCAATCATCATTATCCGACCGTAGGTGATTTGTCAGTGCAAACCTGAAGAACTGCATTGTCAGGCATTGTTGGGTAGGCAAATGTAATGTCTTTGAATTCCACCAGTCCACGGCATGTGTCTGGCACCTCCTTGCCATCAGCTGGGTGTTTGGGTTGCCTGTCCAAGTACTCAAACACCTTTTCTGCTGCTCCCACACCCTGCATCAGACCTGTGTAGACTGATGCAATGTTCTACAACATAGAAAATACACTCACACAATTC
>OMPJ01045686.1:38656-48746 GCA_900312935.1 Carapus acus | reverse complement strand
GCTGTGGCGACCCCTGAGGGGAGCAGCCGAAAGAAGGAGAAGAAGAAGAAGACAACAACAGTGTGTGTCTGTGTGTGTGTGTGTGTGTGTGTGTGTGTGTGTGTGTGTGTGTGTGTGTGTGTGTTGCAGCACCAGCATTGTAAGTGAGCTGTAGCATGTGTGAATGTCTGTGTGAGGCATGGATAAGCCGGTGAGGAGACACTAAGGGAGAAGGGACGGACACAGAGGCCGGGATAGACACACAACCGTGACATTGCTAACAAGACCTGCTGCCAGGGGGGAGGACACGAGGGTCCCGTGGACCAGCACCGGGTCAGACAGAGGGCGAAGGTCGGATCAGGATTTAAGTGGATCCACCGAAACACGGCACACCTGTAGAAATTCTGTGTCCGTCTCGAGCAACATGGAGGCCTGAGCGGCTCCAAATGCGGCAGCAGGAGAGGGGACACATTGGAAAATGACCTCAGGTCGTCCCCCATCGTCTCCGCCGCCACTCACATCTGCATCGCAAAGGTCACGCGGCTCAGAGAGCCTCGGTCCCTCGTCCGTCCTGTCCCACATCGGTCAGCGCAAATTAGAATTCCTCCTCGGTGTCTATGTGCAAGCTAATTAAATGTGATGTAAGATAGCATTCGGCGTCCAAGTTGAATTGGTGCCGAGACACACACACACACACATAGACACACACACAAACCACTCTCCACACCCCATTCCTCCACTCACACCCCATCTTCTAATCTGCTCCCCCTCAGCCATTCACTTGAAGTTCATTTCATCTGGATTAGTCCTGCTGCTTCCTTGTGATGAATTATTCCTCACTTATTATCTACAATCTATTATGTACCTGGCCCGCTTGTTGTTGTTGTTGTTGTTGTCGCTCGGAGCACTAGCAACTCTTTAATAGTTCATTATTATTTGACTGCCGGCACAAAATCCACGTTTCAGCGTCCAGATTTCAGCACCAAGGCCGAAAACAGCCGAGCAGGAGTCCCTCAGGGTGCAGTTTTGGGCTCTGATGGAGGTGTTCGGTCTGATCATGTGCTCCTATGATCATGTTTCCCACTCACACACACTGATCTTAATGTGTTCCCGGCCTCAGCACGGGCTCACAGACACACACACAGACCCTCACACACACATACACAACCGCAGGCGCAGAGCTGGTAAACGTGCTCCGCTTAATCCGCCTCAACGTTCCGTCCCTCACCTCCGTCCCCACGCTTTTGCGATTTCGGCTGGCAAACGATGTCAAACTGTTCCCCCCGCGCTCTCCGCCGACGGGCATTAAAAATGCATAAATATCACTCCTGGGGAGAGTGTCGCTTAATCACACCTCGGGAACGGGGCGGAAGCCTTACGGTTCCGTTTAGGGCTTTTATTGTTTATTCATCCGAGACTAATTCGCCAGCCCCGAGACGGCCGAGCCGGCGCGGCGGAGGAGACGCGCGTCCGTGTCCTCGTCCTCGGCCTCGCAGATGTGTGTCTTATTTGATCTGCGCTCATATGTAATGATTCACAGATTGGTCCAAACAATTTCCTAAACACAGAGGCAGAGCATGGACTGGAGATTTGTTTCCATGGCAACAATGCAGCAGCAAGCCTTGTACAAGTGGTTTGTGTGTGTGTGTGTGTGTGTGTGTATGTGTGTGTCTGGGTAGGAGAGTTTCTATAATTCACTGGATTCTCAGGATTTTGGCACAATGTACACGCGTGTTTTCCTCTGGCAATGGCGAGATGGTAGATCAGGTCACGTAAATTCGAGTTAAAATTCAGGGTTCACTCCCCAATAAGGTGCAAATATCAAATCGTCATGCATTCTAGACCGTCCCCGTCTCTGCTGGTGATAATGAGATTTCTGCCCTCTGCATCCGAGATGTGTTCATCAGACAGACAACTCACAAATTTCCATCCAGAACAGGGTGGGGGTCAAACTCATTTCCGCCCTAACCCTAACCCTACCCTTACCCTACCCTTCAAGGGGCCAGATGTCAATGGCAATTATTAAGGAGATATAAATGAAATTTAATGTAAAATGTAAGTTCTCATCCAGGAATATCTAATATTTGCAGTTTTTTACATATTTAACTTTCAACACCTCCATTTGCGTGCATGTAAAAATACAGTGTGTCAAGTCTTTGCTATTATTATACGCAGATTCTTGTATTTCATCAGGTAAAGAAACCTTAATTAACCAACAATCATCAGTTAACAATCAAGTCAACAACCAGGTTCTCTCACTTGGGCTGCATTGGTGTTTCTTGATAAACTGACATCTTATTAAGTGTGTATCTGTTCAGGGCACAGGTGCCATTACTTTACCAGCAACGTGGTCCACGTGCATTCTGGGAGATGTAGTTTGTGTGTCAACGCACATTTAAATGAGGGAGACATGTTAAAACAGTCACTCAAGAGCTTGTGAGCCACATATAATGACACAGCGGGCCGCATCTGGCCCGAGGGCCTTGAATTGCACTGAATTTGATTTTCAATATATGTCTGGTATTTTGAAAGTTATTCAAGCGCCTATGGGCCACATATAATGACACAGTGGGCCGCATTTGCCCCGCGGGCCTTGAATCGGAAGCCTGTTTTATATTAAAAGTCATTCAGGAGCCTGTGGGCCACATATGATGGGATAGTGGGCCACATTCAAGGTATATTGAAACAGTCACTCAAGCGCTCAGGGGCCACATAAAATGATGCCGTGGGCCACATTCGGCCCGTGGGCCTTGAGTTTGACAGCTATGGTCTACAAAGATCCACAGAGTCTAACAGGTGAACCCAGAAAAGTTTCATTCATTTGCAAAGTGGGACGAGAGAACCGGAAGCGCGGCAGTCACGTCTTCCTCCGAGTTGTTGCGAAGAGGTCCGAGCTCTCCTTTTCTGACGCCGTGTCCTCCTCTGTCTGTCTTTTCTTATGCCACAGTGAGCCGCTTTGCCACCAGCCATGCGTCCTTTTGGCCGGCGTGCCAGATTGAGTGCCTGACTGCGGAAGCCCTCGCCGAGCAGCTTCCATCTCAAAGCAAGAACCGAATTTTCTCGCCCAAGGTTTCCTTGGAATATTTCCAACCAGTCATATTTGTTGTTTTTATATTTTTTTCGTCCTCAGTCCTCAGCAAACATGCCCACCTACCCCCTTCTCTGTCTCACAAATGATGTCTTACTCGCCTGATCGGCTCAAAATCGCCCGAAAGATCTGGTAGAGCACCTGAAAAAACCCTTGTGTCCTCCGTCCATAGTCGCGTTCCTCCGACCCCCCGTGAGGATTATGACGCCGACGCCGGTGCCTCTGCAGTCGCTGTTTCTCCTGTGTGTCTTTGTCGGCGTGTGTGTGCAGAGCGCGGCGGGTTCGCTACCTCACACACTGCCGTGGCACGTGCCCTGCCCCCTGCGGTGCGCCTGTCAAATAAAGCCATGGTTCTCCTCCGAGTCCGTCTACCACGACGCTCCGACGGTAGATTGCAACGACCTCCTGCTGACCTCGCTCCCCTCGCCCGTCCCTCCAAACACACACACCCTCCGCCTGCAGAGCAACCTGCTGTCCGAGCTTGACTCCGCCGTCCTGCGCGGCCTCCCCAACCTGACCGACTTGGACCTCTCCCAGAACCGCTTCAGCAGCGTGTGGGCGATCAGGGAAGGTCCCTCGCTGTCCTCCTTGCTGTCCCTGCACCTGGAGGAGAACCATCTCAGCCACCTCCCCGAGGCCTCCTTCTCCTCCCTCCCAGCTTTGCAGGAGCTTTTTCTCAGCCACAACAATTTGTACTCCATCGCCCCAGGAGCCTTCACCGGTCTGGACTCGCTCCTCCGTCTCCACATCAACAACAACAGGATCAAAACGATAAATCCGCAATGGTTCAAGGCTCTGCCCCAGCTGCAGGTTCTCATGCTGGGGGAGAACCCGGTAGAGACTCTACCAGAACGTGGCTTCAAGGCGCTTAGATCCCTGCGGAGTCTGGTTCTTGGCGGTATGGGTCTGAGAGGCCTGGCAGAGGACGCTCTGGAGGGCCTGGACGTCCTGGAGAGCCTCTCGTTCTACGACAACCTGCTAGCGAAAGTCCCCATGCAGGCTTTGAAGAGAGTCCCGGCGCTGAAGTTCCTGGACCTCAACAAGAACCGCATCCGGCTGGTGGACACGGGGGACTTCCACGACATGGTCCACCTGAAGGAGCTCGGCCTGAACAACATGGACGAGCTGGTGTCCATCGAGAGAGGCGCGCTGCAGAACCTGCCGGAGCTCACCAAGCTGGAGATCACCAACAACCCCCGTCTGTCCTATGTCCACCCGCAGGCTTTCCTGCGGCTGAGACGCCTGGAGAGTCTCATGCTCAACTCCAACTCGCTCAGCGCCCTGCACGAGCAAGTCCTGGCGTCTCTGCCCAACCTGCAGGAGGTCAGCTTGCATTCCAACCCGCTCCGCTGCGACTGCATCTTTCAGTGGGCCGCCGACGGATCCGCGGGCGTGGATGTCAACCCCCATCGGGACAAACGTCCCACCCGGGCGGTGAGGTTCATCCAGCCGCAAACCACGCTCTGCGCCGAACCCCCGGAGCTGAGGGGACGCAAGGTGCGGGAGGTGTCCTCCAGAGAGATGTCCGCCTTCTGCCTCCCGATGATTCCCGCCGGCTCGCTCCCGTCCTACGTCGGGGTGAGGGAGGGCAGGAATTTGTCCCTGCACTGCCGAGCTCTGGCCGTGCCGGAGCCTAGACTCTACTGGGTGACGCCCTCCGGGCTGAGGTTGGGTCCCGCACCTGGACAGGGAGCAAACCTGTCCTCCTCCTCCTCCACTGCTCCTTCTTCCCACCACTCCAGAGTATTACCCTCCGCATCTGCCTCCAGCGTAGTTGGAGACGCTAGCCTAGATGGATTGGAGGGTCCTCGAGGGTCCAAACGCTACCGTCTTCTCCCAGAGGGGACGCTTGAGATCGACGCGGTGACAGCCAACGACGGAGGACTGTACACCTGCATCGCCGAGAACACGCTTGGCGCCGACACACGGAGCGTGACGGTGGGCGTGCGAGGGAGGGAGAAGAAAAGGAAGCGCAGCGGCGAGGCGATGCTCAAAGCCGTCGCCACACTAGAAGTGAGGGAGGTGGGCGAGCGTTACGCCATCCTGTCCTGGAAAAGCCGCCGCAACGTCCCGTCCACGCGTCTCTCCTGGCAAGCCATACACCCCAACGTCCACGCGCCCACCTACACCACCCGCATCCTGGCCGGCACGCAGAGCTTCAACCTGACTCACCTGCACGCCAAGACGTTTTATCAAGTGTGTTTACATTTGCGGAGCGGCGAGGGAGCCAAACAAGCCGGCAGGCGAGCCAGGGAGGTGAGGGAGCCCCGCTGCGTCTCCTTTCGGACGAAGGAGACGGCCGAGCCTCCGCCCGGCCTGCGTCTCAGCCCGGAGCTGACCTCCACCGTGCTGACCTTGTCGGTTCTCGCTCTTTTGCTGCTGGCGCTGGCCGGGCAGGGATGGGAACCGGAACCCGGCGAGGGGAAAGGAAAGCTGCACAGCGCCCTGCTGCAGGAAATCAAGCGTTACAAGGCCGAGCTCAAGAATTCAAAGGCAGGGGGCGTCTGCCAACATCAGCAAAGGCCCAGCGAGAAACTGCTGCTACATCAGGACTGCTGAGATAATGTGTTGAAAGCAAAAAAAGAAAGAAAAAATGAAAACACAAACACACTCAAAACATCATTCGCGGTCCGTGAGTCTTAGCACATAGGCCAATTATAGAGCAGTGGTGTAGAGAGAGATTTGTATTTATTTTATATACTGTTATAAAGTATATATTGACATAATTTCTGTGTTTCCAATGTGTGGTATAAAATGCCAAATTCCTTCCAGGACAAATTGAAGTGGACAATCAGTCTGCTGTGATAATCACACAGCACTTTTAAAGGACGAACAATTGGACTCTTGGCGTTTGGCGGCCGGCGAAAGGAGGACAAAGGACAGCTCCGAATCAGAGGGAGGACAAAAGGAGCGAGCGGAGGGAGAGGAGGGAGAGGAGAGAGAGACTCAAACCACTCGGGCATTTTCCTTCAACATGTACTGGCTCCCCGCCTGAATAACGTTTTTGCGTCTTTGGATTGTGTGAGTAAAAATGATCGATGTATAAACAAGACCTTTGCTTCGCTTTTCGGCACCACGGCCTGGAATCCCTGTCTCACCACACACACACGTGCACACACACGCACACACACACACACACATACTCGGCATTAAAAACATAACCCGCTTTCCTGTCTAATGTACTACACCTTCCCTCGCCATCAAAGTGAAAAGTGACTGTGTTAAATTCTATTTTCAGCAATTACACAATTAAACCTTTTTAATTTACCTGATTTCTGCCTTTTTCTCTGTTTCACACAAGCTGGTCTCACTTCACGATGCTACCATGAGGCATTTATTGGCTTGGTAAGACGGGCGACATGGAAGGGCCACGTTGGCGCACACCAAGACGCATACCGCCCCCTGCTGGCGGGGTTGCAAAACGGCACAGAAATGTTTTCAAAAGGGAGCACAAAAATGGTCCCAACTGACGTTTGATTCATCAAGATGCAGCATTGCAGCTGTACTGGAAGTTCACGAAAGCTGCAAATCACAGTAAATACACAAGTGGAAGAGTGGCTAGACTTTGCTTTTATTCACGCTAAAACATAACACATTTCCTCCAATATGGCAACACAATATATACATACAACGGTCAATATGAATACCATACTTAGATTTGATGTTGTTATGTCTTAACTAACAACAGATCATTCATTACTGTCACTAGCAAGTATAAATAAACTGCGTTCGCAAGTCATGTAAAAGAGTAGCAGAAGCTGGATCTTGAAGTCATCTTGTTAGTCCATCCATGGCAACAATTCTATTTTTTTTCCTTCTTTTTTTACTCAACGTGGTACCATAACGTCATTTCTTTTGGCAGTTAAGATTGCATGGCATACTAGCAGAGAAAAGAACCGGAACATTAGTTTAAAATAGAGCGTTTGGAAAACAATGTGTAAATAATCACACTTGTAAGTGAGATAATAAATAGTAAACAGCCTTTTCTTTAAAATCCCATTAGTAGTATAAGGTACAGTACATAACACTGACATCATCGTTAGGTGCTGGAGCGAAGGTTTGCTCCTTTGATGGGTTTCTGTCAAATGCCTTAAGCGAAAAACAAAAAAAAACAAAACAAAAAAAGGGATTGTTTTTGTAATAAAGTGGTAATGATCTCGGGAATGTACCGCGTTGCAGAACATCAGGCTGTCGTGTCAGCTCAGTATCTGCTCTGAGGGCAGCTGATGAAATAACACTGTTGTATACAAAAATATAATTCTATTCCGCATCAAATGCCGACAGTGATTAGTACTGGATTATAATCTGACAACACGTTACGAACATGACCAACTGCCAAAGCCTTTATAAACAGCAACACTATTAAAATTAGAGAGTTCTTCTTATTCTTCTTCTTTTTTTTTTTTGTAACGTAGCAGTAGCACTTAAATGTAACGTTGTACCTAGTTTTCCTCTTTATTTAAATCACACGCAAATGTGTGTCCGTGTGCGTAGGAGTAACCACAAACTGGATTCCGCTCATGATCCCGCGCGGCCATGTGACTCGGCTGCTGACAAACTCGTGAATTCAAGCAAAAGGCCCTTTTTTGGAAACGCCCGGGCCGGAAATGGCGGAATGTAAAGGCAAAGTCACCGTAAACCACAATAAAGCTGCGGTGTCGTAGATAAATATTACTGCACTGAGATGGTCCTCTTAAAATATACAATAAACCAGGTTGGCGAGGCGGCAATGAAACTCCTGCTGATCCGAACAAAATAAGCCCTGTTTGCGTGACATCGCGGCTCAATGTACAAAAAAAAAAAAAAAAAAAAAAAAGCCTCGAGCGTGATGAGGGAGGTGGCGGGATTCGTTTTCCAGAGATGCGGCAGATGCGTAACAGCGTGAGCGGGCGATCCATCACACCTGGATTACTTTTCCCATCGCCGATCGCCGCAGCTTTAGCGGCTCGGCTCAAACAAATGGCGATAAACACTGTGATGGTGACACGCCGACGAGGCAACCGGCGAAATTAAGCCAAACATAGCTCGCTTATTATTACCCTCCAAAGCAATTCATCACATCGGTGTAGACACCAACCCAATTCTCTGCTGTGATTAAACTTGAGATCGATTTTGTGAAGATATGAAATCATGTTGTTCTGGGTTTTTTTTCTTTTTTATGTGTATGAAAATGTCAAATCGCGAGTGTCCACTGCAGACCAGAGCAAATAGGGTGAGAAAGTAACTTCTGGAATGTTAAAAAGAGTGAAAAACAAAAAGGATTTTCCTGTGTGTACTATATGTCACCGCACGCTTGCATGCAAACACACGCGCACACACATCCGCACGCACCCTTCTCAGCTGTAGTTGTAGGTAAAGTTATACGAGCTAGGCTCTTTGGGCACGGGGGGCGGGGCTTCTGGGATTGTTATGTTCTCGAGGTCGAGCAGACGGAGCTTCATCTCCATGCTGATCAGGGTGTCAAGGTCGCTGCGCGTCAGGTCGCTGCCCATCTCTCTGCCCAGCAACGCGCACAGCCCGTCGGTCCAGATGCAGTACTGGAACACACACAAAGGGTGTGAGAGGAGTGAGGCGTGGTGGTAGATCGTGTTAGGAGGGTGAGAAGAAATAGGTGAATAAAAGAAAACAGAGGGAATAAAAGGTGGATCACACATTCACGACAATCTACCAGAGTGACACAAAATCATTTTAAGGCTGAAATACATGTTGTAAATGTAGATCAAGTCATTGTCATTACCTCATACTTATTAGGGGCGACGAAATTTAGAGTCTCGTCTGGATCGTACAGGACGGAGAAAGCCAGCTCCAGCACCTCCTGAGGAGGAAAACACAAGCACAGGCCTCGCCAACTTAAAGAAGGAAGGACAAATGCGTCTCTAGGGTTGGTGGTGTTAAAAGAAACGTACCTTGTTTTGCTTCAGAGCGCTTTTTTCTTTCATGTGAGGACAGTCCTTTCCCGTCACCACCGACTTGATGTCTGATACAGGGACTGGACAAAAAGAAGACAAGGAGATATAAGTCGAAAGCGAGGGTTGGAACAGGAATCCGCTCCACGGAGGTGTGGTCCAAACTCACTCTTGTCACTCAGCAGCTCAAAAGGCACTTCGCCCTGGGGAGACTCGTCCAGATCGCCGTAGTGCAGCACTTTGTGATTCAGCGAGAGTCTGCAGAACCAGAACTTCTCTGCGAGAGGAAGACCGAGGGGAGGGGAGGGCAGAGGACATCCTTAATGATCCAGATCGTCTGGATTCCTGCTGCGCCCCAGACCAAAAGGACGGAGCACGTACCTTGTCTCCGTCGATTACCAAGTTTGCGAAAGCAGCTTCCCTCGCACAGCCTGTTGAGGCGCTGCTGTTTGATGAGCTCCAGGATCTCCGGCTGGATCCGCTCCCTCAGCTCACTGCAGAATTAGTCAGACGAGAAGGAGAAACAACATTAACGACAACATCCGCTTCTTTGCTGGAGGATAATATGCACTGAGCGACTCGATGAAATCGAATCGGGGACTGACATGATGGGTGGAGACTGGAAGTCGTCTTGGCTCAGCCGCTCGGACTGACGCAGACGCAGGATCTCCGAATAGTTGAGGCCGCGCAGTTTGTTCTTGAGCTGGTCCAAAGATGACGGCTTCATGGCCAAAGCCCTCGTGATCTGCTCCCGCACCACCTGCATCACCTACCCATGTTTGTGATACAGGCACACAGTTAGAGGTGTAGCAAAAAACACAAAAACACCCAGTTTATGACTTAATAGCGCTTCAAGCAAGATGCTGTTACTCCACCCAACACCAAATTAAATCAATTAAATTAAATTAAATTAAATTAAATTAAATTAAATTAAATTAAATTAAATTAAATTAAATTAAATTAAATCATTGTTAGTTGAATTTTACAATTACATGTATCGTTATTATTATTATTATCACCATCATCATCATCATTATTATTATTATTATTATTATTATTATTATTACCATTATTATTATTACCATTATTATTATTATTATTATGTTGTTGTTGTTAT
>OMPJ01045686.1:25850-38636 GCA_900312935.1 Carapus acus | reverse complement strand
TAATTCTACTTTATTTATAGTTTTAATATAGTTGGATTGTCATTAAATAAAAGTTCAAACAAGACCATACACCGCTTATGACCTTTTTCAGAGGGTCACATGGCCCCTCTCAAAGTTCTGTTAGTCACATGTCACCAGCTGGATAACAAGTATCTCTCAAGAGCCCCTTTGGCTCACAGAGACATCACTGCGGTCTAGTGAAGAGCAAATTTATGCCACAGGGAATGTAAAAGAATCAGGAGGACTACTTCAGTCGAGATGTACCGATCTTAAAGAAAAGCATTTGCACTCTCACTCTCTTATTGCAGTTTACAGCAATGTGTGAACATGAGTAATGCAACAGCAATGACGGTCGAGAGCTTTGGCTGAACTCCCACCTTATTGAAGTCCTCTGCTGTGGCCCTCATCTCTTTCCACGTTTTATTCAGCAGCTGAATGCAGACGCAGAAGAACTCCTCCCATGCCCGGTCGTGGGTGAAGAACATGGGGTGGTAGTCGTTGCAGCCCTCATTAGCTGCAGGAGGCAGAAGTTGGAGACTCAGAAACTTCAACAGCCTTATGTGGCGGGTAAACAAACAGTGATGAAGAGCAATGGTGGAGTGGGTGGGTGGTGGAGGCTGGGAAGCCAGTCAGCAGGACGAGGCGTGTGTGTGGGACCACGGATGACAACAGCAGCGAGCTGGCATATTGTGCGGCGGCGGCCATCTTGCACTTACGCAATTCTCCGACCTGCAGGATCTCGCAGAGCATCCGGGTCAGCTCGATGGCGCAGCGGCCGAAGGGGCATTCGTGCTTGTCCTCCCGGCTGCTGTTCTCCAGGACGATCTGCGAGTGAGACATAAGTACAAATCAGGGCTCGGATGAAGAGGAACGGAGCGAGGTCAAGTCTGAGGCGAAAAAACCAACCCTGATGTACGTGTCCTGGTGGACTTTAGCCAGATACAGCATGTTGTCCAGAGCTAGCATCCCTGGGGGAGTCAAGGTGAAGTCCATGGCCGGATTGACGTGGTTCTGCAGCCGCAAGGAGAGAAAATGGAATGCGTGAGTGTGTAGCGCTGCTCTACAGGTCCAACTTTACAGATACTCCAAATATTCTTTTGGGGAAGAGGGGGAAAGTGGCGAGGGGAAACTCACGGTGAAGCCTAACATCTTGTAGTCCTTGGTGTACATGGCTTTTCTCTTTTCCGTGCCGGCGGGATCGTTTTCCCCGTCGAAGGCGATCCGGCGCAACTCAAAGATGATGTCTCTCTGTGTCTGAGACGGGGACGAGAGGACGGGCGCAGAATTGGAACGATGAAATCGCAATTGGGACCGAAAATTGCAAACCAGAGAGCGCTTCGAAAGCACATCGCAGCCGTCTGCCGTGACGATCGGCCATTTTCACCTGGTCATTAGGGTCCATTTTGGTCATCATACGTTCTTCAAGGAGGTTGAAGGTCAACACCTGCAGCACGTAGAGCTGATGTGCCATCTCTGCTTTGATTGGTCGATTGCCTCTGATGACATGCTGGGGAATAAGATGGGGAACGGAGGACAGGAGCAGGTTAAGCAACACGCGTTGATGCTACTTCACTTCTTAATAACATGACAGTATTAGCTGTGTTGTATAAATCGTCCGGGTTTCCGACGCAGTCACGACTTAGAAATCTCGAGCCAAACCAGCCGAGGCACAATCGCTTCTTTGGAACTGCACAATACACGACGCACGCAGCTTGTGACCTACTTTCCCCCTACCAAAAAAAAGGAAAAAAATGCGGAGGAACGCTACAAATCTGGTGTTCACACCTGCGGGTTTCACACAGCTGTGTGAAATCCGCGCGAGAGGCACAGGCGCACGGAAAACAAGAGAGGCTTAACGTCTCCCCGCGTGCCCATTTGCTGTAATACTCACGTTGAGGATGATGGATCTCAGGTGTTTCTGAGCCAGGGAGCTCGCCATCTCCTGGGGGGGAGGGGAGAGGGCAAGAAACAAACATCGACCCGGCAACAGGGGCCGCGTTAAATAAACCGACACAGTAACCCAGCAGATTTTTAACCTTTCGTCCACCAGATGGGGATCGGAACCCTCCGGCAGCCCAAGACGGCAAATCAATTAAAGCAATTTAAGACAACGAACATCTGCCAGATTGCGGGAATTTAGCTGTGATAGATGTGAAGAGATTTTCCTCCTTCATGAAGTGTTTCAAGGATTCTATTATCTTAGACAATTCCAGACTGAATTCATTCGTTTAAAGTGGGGAACGGCAACCCGAAGCTCTTGAGCGCCGCCCTATTGGTTAACCAAGGGCTTTTTTCAAATACTGTATGTATGGAAAAAAAAGATGGGGGTAGATTCTGTATATTTTTTGGTTAACTATGGTTTCTGTAGGGGGACAAACATGACACAAACATTCTTAACATTTTCGAATGCTGTAAAAATGTGTAGAATGTGTTCATTTTAAGACGAGGAAGTATAAGGCTCTTATTTTTTTTGTGGCCCCAGACAGACTTGTTCTTTGGTCCAATATGGCTATTTCAACATTTTGGGTAGCTGACCCCTGGTTTTAATAATCAGGATATTTTCAAATAGTTCTTCAAATACTTTATATACTTTTTTTTTAAATACTTTTTTCTTTTTCAAATACTCCCCTTTGTATCACGGTTTCTAGTCAGAGCTTTTGAGCATTGCTACTTATTTGCGGGAAATGCAATTGCTTGATCTTGAATTCTGACACACACACACACACACACACATCCTCTTTAAACAGCAGCCCTCCACAGTCTGTCTGCGGCTGCATCCGGCTATGGTTCTTTCTTCATTTGCTCTGATTATGCAGATGGGTCCCCGCGAGACGGACAGAAAGCAGAGACGGAGACAGAGGTGGCGTGCAGGGGATGGTACGAAATGCAGACGGCTGCGTACTCACGGTTAGGTGCTGCTCCAGCGGGTTAGTAAAGTCCTCCTATGGGTTGAAGAAGCGATGTGGGTATGACAAAAAAATAAATAAAGCGCACACAGACAGACGAATGGAGGAACAGACCGGGGGGGTGAGACACGGACACATCGCCGAGCCAAGCTTGCGATGGATTGTTGCGCGGTGGAAACGTCAAACTATCACGATGCGGCAGCCACACCGTAATTTAGTCTCAAAATAAACTCAAACAGATGCGTTATGGTAAAAACATATACACACAAGCACGCGCAGGACTACTTTTGGATCACGATAACGGGTAATGTCTCCTCCCCTGCTCTTTACACACACACTCCACAAATTGAATGTATATATTTATATATAGACTGCTCAGAAAAATGAAGGGAACACCTAAACAACACAACATAAGTCCAAGTCAATCACACTTCTGTTTAATTGACTTGCCTAGTCAGGGGGCAACACTCAATGATAATTTTTATTCTTATTTTCATTTGTATTTTTATAATATATTATATTATATTATATTATATTATATTATATTATATTATATTATATTATATTATATTATTTTTACTTATATATTTATTTTCATATTTTCCACAATGTGATGAATAAAGATTTCTTGAATGTGTTGTTATGGCGTTCCCTTTATTTCTGTGAGCAGTATTTTCTGTACACCAGTGAGATTCAGTAATGGAAGGTAGGAGAGGCCGTGCCTCACCTGTCATTACAGGAAGTAAAAAATGTAAATCGAAAAATGTTATGAAATGGTTGCATTTATCTGGTGATTTGCACTGCTACGTTATTTCTTAACATAACCTGTTAACAGCTGCCAATCAAATGGTAAATAAGATACTCTGTAGGGTAAATATGCTTGTAAATGTGATTGCGATGAAGTCGGTGCCTCACCAGCCATCAACCTCACTACATGTCACAGAAAAAAACATATTTATGTGTTTGCACTGTATAAACAGAATGTGTGTATTGACTGACAGATAAATACATGTTGACAAAATCATATGATCTAACACGCAGATCGTTAGCTATGGTGTGAGTCCACATTGGACCTACACAATGAGGATGAAGACACTTTGATTCCGCCAGTAAGGAGACTGAAATCCTCTACAGAGGAGACGGCCCACACCTCAAACGTGATGACGCCAAATCCTGTGTTGTTGAATTTGTTGGCGTGAAATGACAAGGTGAGGCACTAATCCACGCCAGTGAGCAGCTGATATAGAATTTAGACCCAAAAAACAGACTTTCTTGGCTGTATCCCAAGGCTGGTGCAGCAGTTTTGCGCGTTAAGAGTGTGTGTGTGTGTGTGTGTTGAGGGGGTGAGGTACGACCTTGTGTATGAGATGACTGCGGCATGACAAATGATGTGCAAAGCTGCGGTGAGAGGCAAGCACCACTTTGGCCCTCTTGTAGACCGGAACCATAACTCCACAGCTGGCAGACAGACGTTTATTCGCCAGCTGAGCAGAAGTGAGCGAATCTGCCGCCGCTTTAGAACGGCATCGGGCTGAGGACGCCACAGCTGTTGGCTTTATGTAAGATTAATGCGCGAGCGGCTCTGGTGGGCTGTCACGTGAAGGCGCGTCGCCATTAGCGCATGCCGGTTAATCCGTCCTGCGGCGAAGACACTACTGACCTGCCGTCTGTCCTCGGGCGCCTTCAGGAAAAGAGCGTTGATGAGGGCGATGGCGTAGGTCTGGATCTCCTGGTTTGACCTGAAAGCATGTCAAGTCACAGAACAACCAGTTAGAAGCAGCTTGCTCCACGTTTCGCTTCACAGGAGTTTCATAGCCATAGTGACCAAACCGATTTTAGCTTCGTTATTTTTTTTGTTTCTGTCTTAACCTGCTTCCCAAGCAACACTCCAGAGAAAGAAATGAACTTGGATACATTGCAAGACTCAAATGCTTGTTTTCAATGCAGCAACATTTCACTGGCAGAGCTAATTGGAGATGGAATGCCAGAATTTCCGATTCAGCATTTCTAAGATTTCAGTCACACTCCCATAAATAGAGCAAAGTTTGTCATTGCGTTTACGCTTCCAGCAGCAAACGCCCCTCTGACCTCCCCCCGGCTTGGTAAAGGGAACTACTAAGAATGGCTACATGGGTGACGTGACTGAGCAGAAAATGCGCTGCAATGTTGCTTTTAGGAGCATTAGAGGCTTTCAGGATCTGCCCCTCAGGCGGGAGAGGACTCTCCCTTTTTTCTGCGATAACAAAATGTTGGCATCCTACAGAAGCCAAGAAAAAGAGGTTGAGTGCGCTGGGGTCACTAAAATTTCAACCTGGTCTGGTTTTCAGCAGGGGCAAACATTCAAAAACTACCCTAGTCTAGGTACAAAGGCACAAAGCAGATTCTTCATGACATTATCAGCTACGCCACATCCACACCACTGCATTTACTTCCCCTCTCGCAACCACCACCGTAGCAGAGTGCTGGACGCCCCTGTGCATGTGTGTGTGCTCACACTTGCAGGTGCCCGATGAGCTGTCCCACGGTGATTTCCTGGGCCACGCGGTGGTAGAGGCTGTGGCTGTTGAGGACCATGCTCTCCAAGATGGCCAGGGAGCGCTGCAGGATGGACACGTCCACCATGGGCTGGTTGACATAGCCTGCGATCTGCAGATATACAGAAAATATGTCATATGAGCAGAGGATTTCAATGGGAGAGATTTATTAAAAGCTTAGATGCACATCTGGATTCAAATATGATGCCAGTGGTTGTTATTCTGCAAAATCCTTACAAAGAAAAATTGTAATATATTCATATTCCAGGTATTCCTCATTAAAAATGTTTGTGACATGAGGCAATATTTTTTTTTTTTTTTTCATTTATTTTAAGAAAATTCTTTTTTTGCATGGAATTTTCGTGGAAGAGTGTCAGTATTGGTAGATAGTGCATCCAAGGGTAAAGTTATTATCTTAGTTAACTGTGATCAAAGTGTAACACTATCGAGGCGTCAATGATGACGATGGCTTAAAATTAATTGTGAAGGTTGGTATCTCTAACAGAAATTGTGTTTCTTTAATAAAGAGGAGGATGAAAATCATCGTGAGTAAAACCCAGTTCATAGAAAGTCAAGGTTCTGCCGAGATGAAATCACGCTAACACGAGGGTAATTGGAAATGTTCTTGAGTAAATGGTGCAGCCATGTTAAAGTAGTGAGAAGACATCAAATACATGCACACTGCAAGCGCTTCAACAAGTGTAAGCTGTTGCCAGGCAACAACATCCCACTCAGTTCTGTGGGAGGAAGCAAGTAGGGAAAGGCGGGTCGAGTAATTAACATAAAGTCAGGCAATTTCAGGGACAAATTGCTGCACCGCTCCCGTCAAAAGCCGTGAGACGAGGCGCCGGCGGTCGGACGCACTTGTTTGATGAAGGACAGAGAAATCAGGTCCCAGGACACGATGCCGTGATCCATCAGCTCCAGGAAAGCAGTGAGGGTGAAGGCCAGCATCTCACCAAAGCTGCAAAAGTAAAAGGACGAGCGCTAAGGCGTTTATCCGTCCATTAACATAATCCATGACATCTGGACTGACACTCACTGTGTCCCACTCTCCACGAGACGGGCCAGCGTCCCGATGCCCTCCATGTTGATGAACTCGGAGGCGAAGGTGGGGTCTGCCGACAGCTTGGCCAGCTCCTTCAGAGCCTCCAGGCGAGCGTCTATGCCGTGGGACTGGATCCTTTCCAAGAGCTGACGGGCAGCGCGGCCCTGCGAAGAAAACAAACACAGCGTCGTCAACCTTAGACGAATGGAGACGCCATCGTCGCCGTGCCGTGCGCGGGACTTTGTGTGCTCTGTCGGGAAATCCCGCCGCAGGAGGAGGAAAAGTAAAACCAAAACAACAGTGACACTCGTGAAAAGCAATTTCCAGAGGGAGACGCAACTAAACTGGGATAAAAAGAAATGTGTCTCACAGGGGAGATGGCGAGTCGGAGGATGGTGCCGTTCTTGATTTCGCCCCGGCTCTGGAAGATATTAAAAACAGGGGAAGTTGCTGTTTGGTCAATATTTATTTTCCAGGTTCAATAAAGACAGAAAATGAGGCTCACCTGCTCGGTGATATAAAGCTGCGGCCCGTCAGCGTAGCGGAGAGCAAACTGCTCCGAGCCAGACAGAGACCAGCTGAGGACCGAGAGGGTGAGAGGGAGACGGAGATGCGTGAGCGTAGCAGACTTCGAAGTTTTACTCGAGAACTTCGGCAAAAGGTTATCAAAACGCAAACCGCTCCCTCCAGCAGCTGCATTCACCAAAAGCAGCAGATGGAGAGATCGTGGAGGAGACATGTTTAGTGGGTGTTCACGCGCACAAGTTCGAAATTTTGTGGCCGTGGGTAGCGAGCTGAAAAGTGGAGGGGTTGAGATTCGCTACACCGATAGCGCAACAAAAACGTGGACAACACACCAGCAGCTTGATCTCTCTGCACGCCGGCAAACGCAATGAAGATTAGAATCGTTCATCAGGTTGACAGGTTGGTCGACAGTTAGCAGCCCCTCACACAATGATGCAAAGAATCTCAAAGAAACATCGAGCAACCATTGGGCGGACATTGGGTTTAGATTCTATGGACATTCATTCTTCTCGCCAACAGTTCAGTCTGGAGATGATCCAGTCACAATTCATTATGATTTGTGTGAAAAGGGAACCTTAAAAGGTCATGAATGATTAAAATTCTTATATCTAAAAAAAAGAGGGGAACAATAGCGAGCTACAGGATTAAACCAAGACCTCGTGAGGGTGATTTGATTCCAAAAACTAGTAGTTAAAACCATGCAGGGCCACTTACCCATCACATACTTCCCGGATGATGGAGGACAAGGCTCTTTTCTGGAAAGCGAGACACACACTCAGGTGATGACAGATGCTGTTAAAACATTAGCATATGTTTGCTTTCAACTGCATTAGCCCCTCAGTTCAATCATCCCTACTTTTCTGATGCATTAAGTCTAGTACTTCCTCTAAAACTGTGGACAGTACCACAGACTGGAGCGAAACACACATCTTGCCTGGTAAAGGCACTTGCAGATGTGTGTGATTCACGAGTTTGTAGGGGGAAGATCGCGCATAATTTGAATGTTATTGGTTATTTATGTTTTTTAATACTGACCTGGTCCATCTCGATGAGCTGGGCGTTGGCGCCGGGCCATTCGATGGCCACCTTCACGATATCAGACGGCGGCGGCATGGCTGCTGTACCTCGGCACCTGTGGGAACGCACAGCAGGAATTCAAATGATACTTCCATACAAAACCTGCACAAATATTACTGAAGCGTTGACCTGGATTTTAGCTGAGACCCAGAGAGGAGAGAGAGAGCATCGACAAAGCATGTGGGAAACACACTCAGCAGGGCCTGCGTGTGCTGGCTGACTGTCCCGTTCAATCCATTACTGGCTTTGTTTTGCTCCCCGGCCCCTTAAGAAAAGACGGAATTTACATGACACATCACCTAATGGGGAAGTGTTGAAAGGCGTTGATCACTCTCGCAGCCTTGCAGTCAAAATAAACCACCGTGTCAGCTCCCCTGTGGAGAGAAGAAGCGCCAAGCTTGTCATATTGCTGCAAAAAGTCTCTCTTTCTCTTTCACTTACTCTCTTTCTCTCTCTCACACACACACACAGATTGTATCCACTCACTGGACCGGGCTTCCTGCCTGCTGGGCTTGGAGCAGCAGTTTTTTTTTTTTTTTGGTTTCCCTGACACCTTATTTATGTTGCATCCAACCACGATCCCACTCCTCCTACCCTCACCCACCTTGCGCCCCCCCTGCTAACAACTCCTCATTTGTTCCTTGTCAACCAAAATACTATTTTCCAATCAGCGAGGTGCACAATGTGAAAGCTGGAAATGCCAACAAAGTCAGCCTGCTCAGACAAAAAACATGGCTGACAAATCTTTGCAGAACAAAAGAGAATGGATTCATCATTAGATGATACATTCGCACAATACAATACAGATTTTTTCATTAATCCCTAATGGACGCACAAAGTAGGAGTGTATTGGTATTAACTTTAACTATGTCTGTACAATATAATCGTTTTCTGCGGATGCTATCTTCATCTTAACCAAACATTCTACCCTTTTAGAGCTTATCTGCACCACTCCACCATGCCTGTTCCTCTGATGGTCTCACTTCGAATACTGTCCAACTTGGTAACCCTCAAAGAAAACCTCAGCGTCTTCATCTCTGCCTCGTGTCTTTCGGACCAAGCTTGTGCTCCTCTTCAGTCATCCTGCCTCGCTAGCGCCACCCCTGGCATCTCCTTGTTTGGCTTCGCACCTGTTACACACCGTGCAAAGTGTGTCAGGATGGCCGAGCGGTCTAAGGCGCTGCGTTCAGGTCTCCCCTGGAGGCGTGGGTTCGAATCCCACTTCTGACAGCAACGTTTTTGTGCCTGATGGCAGCAAAGTGTCAGAAGGATGTTCAAAGGACACCAGCACCTGACCTGAATACTGGGAAAGGTCTCTGGATGTCCCACTGCTCCTAAGGAAAGGGGAACTTACAGAGAAACTTCAAAGAATATGCAGAGCAACAATTCCATCTGTAAGTCCGACCGCACACCTCACCACCGTCTGTCTGTCCCCACACGTCTTCCACCACCTTCCCTTACTTGCAGACTTCCTCATACAGTACCGCAGTTCCTCTCTTTACTACTCTATCATACACTTTCTCTTTCAGGGAGAATATCACGATGTCAGGGAAAATGCTCTGCAAGCTTTATGCATTTATGGCCATTTCACCTCCACGACTAGTTCATTACAACAAACGACAACAACTCCCGTGAGGTCCGTCACGTGTCCCCCTTTAATGTGGCACCGCAGCCAAGCCCCTGCGACGACGATGAGATTGCCTCACATCAAATTTGACTCTTCCCTAATACGTTCGGAGGACGGACTCAGTGGGGAGCAATTTTTTGGCGGCAGAAACAGCTGTCCCCGCTCAGACTGGGAGTGTGTGAAAAGCTGCCTGACAGGCTGCTGGGGATTGGTGCAGACTGGAGAGGAAAACAAGGCACCACTGTTCTCAAACCGGTGCTTTGAATTTGGGGGTGATGCAAGGATACAAAGCTCGCAGGCATTAATTTGAATAGTAATTATCACCATTAATGAGACACTGCTTATCTGAAGCCAGAACCAAATTGCCAAATGGTTGTTCCAGCAAATTCCAAGCACTGACTACAAATTTGATGGGGAGAGTGTTGGACTTGCGCAATGCAGAACATTTTTCAGAACATTTTAACTTTGTTGTGACACTTCATTAGCTGTCGCGACATATAATATTCAGATGAGGTCACAGTAAAACATGGAAACTAGCACAAACAAGGAGATGTCTTCCTCATCAAATACCCTGACAGGAACAAAAAAGGGCACAAATTCATGTGTTATATAGAAATGCTGAGGAAGATGAAAAAAAGAACTACTATTTTGTAATTGCGTATACTGTATTTTGCGACAAAGAAAGAGCATCTCACAGTCGTGTGTAGTGGCCTAGGTTTAACGTAAATGTCAAATAACAGTTGAAAATATAAAATTATTGAAACAGAGCACAACATTGTAGAGAAGAGGTCAGTAAGGTCGCCTTGTTTGACCACAGTACTGTGTGCATGTGACTGTAAAAACTATTTCATACGCTTAAGCTTGACAAAACACAAACACGAACCCAAGCTGAGCCCTAAGTGAGACGACAAGAGTGTTTGTTTCATTCTCACATCCTTTATGCTCCTCAAGGATTTCACAATTTCAGAATTTCTTCAGGGTAATGAATCATACTACTACTTTTCAGAGACAGAAAATAGTAGATCTCCCTGTGCAATATGCTGCATTTTGCGCTGTGTGTGTGTATCTTCACAAAGTCATGTAGGTCGGGTAGTTTTTGTCTAAATGTTATCATGACAACAATCAAAATGGCTGCACATCATGAGAATAGAATCAAATTGAACGACAACACCTGCAACTGGTTATTCACGAGAATTACTGTTCATAATGTCAACAGTTTTTGTCTGAGGTTAGCACAACTAGTTTGATTTTCACTTTATATCGATGATATAAAATAGAAGAAAGGCGTTACTTACTCCGATTAAGATTGAGTGTCTCTCTTACAGCTCGCCATACGATAGCTCTGACCTGCGCACTGCCCCCTCCTGTCGGGGTGTGGAACTGCACCGTTTGCTGTGATTTTGTGTCTCAATGGGGCGACAGTTTAAGTAAACACCAAAACATTAAAAACTACCGGCAGCACAAAATAGCCGCTTTCCAGAACCTACTCAACAGCTTAGTCTGCTTTTCATAAAAACGACATTAATCATCACAAAGAGGTCACACGTGTTGGTCTGTCCCGACGAACTTTAAGATAGCTACTGTAGCCTGGACATGCGGACATCTTCAGTCCTCCGTGGCGCCCCCTGTCGGCGCTTTCTGTCTTTTAGGAGAGAAATCCTCCATCACGAAGAGAAAGCAACTTTTGTCGACGATCGAATTAACTGCCACGAATTCCACAACGTTTGCGCGACATGTCCCAGTCTTCGCAAGCGACGGCCCGCGCTGTGGGACACTGTCCCCCACACTGCTGGAACCCATTCATCGACCCAGCGTTTGTTGTCCCGATACACCCGCGAATAAAAATGCCCTAATCGAGCCTCAAGACAAGTTATTAAGACGTTTTTTGAGGCCCGATCACAGCAAGTCGATAACGCCGAAGGACAGTCGATAACACCATGGCAACTGGCGGTAGCTAACACACACCAACGATGCACCATCGCTAGCATTTGCTCTGGGATCTTAACAAATACGATCTACGGCGGCGTATTCCCGGGTGATTCAAGCGGGGACCGCGGTCCCTCCTATTGTCCTCTTCGGGGGAGACACACTGAAGAGACAACTCACTTGTTAATAGCAGCCTGATGAGCGTTATTCCCGAAAGGCGCCCGCTGTTATTCAGTCTGACCGCCTCCGACTGTGCTCCTCCATTGCGGTCAAGATTCAGTCCGCGTCTCCGCGGATGTCCTCATCGCGTCCTGCGGCTTGTCTCTGACCGCCCCCGAGGTCTCGCTCCGGGGTTGATCACCTCTTTCGTGCGGCCGCACGCTGAGATAACGGCGGTGATGATGTTGATGATGCTCCAAGTGTCCCTCTTCCCGCACCGACACTTTGGGTAAAAGGACACTATCCACGCCTTGTAGGCGGGGACATCATGTAAATGTCATCGTCTGCGAATACGAGACGAGGCCCGCTTTTAGGGAATGTCCCCCAACCCACTCAGATATTTACCTTTGGCGGCATCGGTGGTCCCACATTGAGACTTGGGCGATATTTCAGGAAAAAAGCGAGAGACATCGTGGACATAATTCTCAGGGGCTAACAGCTGATGGGCGGGTCTGTAAAGCCATGATGCATCAAGGCAGAATAGAGTGTGAGAAAGTTTTGAGTGCATTTTGATTGTTGTCTGCTGAGGGTCAGAGGTCATTGCTTTGTTAATTCATAAATACCCTACGATAAACTTACTACCATACTATAGATATACTGTACATATATGCAGATATATACAAGTTTACATACATGTATACGTGCAGTGAGGTCGATGACTGGTGAGGCATCGACTTCATCACAGATTTACAAACATATGACCCTTACAAAGTGTCTTATTCACCATTTGATTGGCAGTGTAGTGAACTTTATATACACTTTTTTAATCAAAACTATATATTTTATTCTAAAAATTAATAAACTTGAAATTAAATTAAATTAAATTAAATTAAATTAAATTAAATTAAATTAAATTAAATTTAATTTAATTTAATTTAATTTAATAAATATGATTATTTAATTTTTTTTTCATTAACAGTACAT
>OMPJ01045686.1:0-25830 GCA_900312935.1 Carapus acus | reverse complement strand
ATAATATAATTAAATACAATTGATACAATTAAATTAAATTAAATTAAATTAAATTAAATTAAATTAAATTTAATTTAATTTAATTAAATTAAATTAAATTAAATTAAATTAAATTAAATTAAATTAAATTTAATTTAATTTAATTTAATTTAATAAATATGATTATTTAATTTTTTTTCATTAACAGTACATTATTTTTCTATTCACAATGACATGTGAGGCACAGCCTCTCTTGCCTCCCCTGACCACGCCTCACTATGTAGCATTTAACCATTTAAAAATTGAGACAGGAATCAGCACTGGATGTTTTCATTATGTGCACAAGCCAGGCAAAGTTCTCAGATCCAGATTCTGAGCGATATGTAAAATATTTATATAAGGACTTGAAGTTACGTAAGATCGTGCAATGTTACAAAGCAAATATTTCAAATATACGAGTGTGTTGTGGAAGCCCTGTCTGCCTTTAGGAGCTGAACAATCTGTGGTGTTACAGGCGTCTTTAAATACGATCACACAATTAAATTTCTGCCAAGACATGGGAAAAAGTTTAGAGACAATAGAACAATAAAACTGTTTCACCCTGGAAACTGCAAACCAATTGGCAATCTTCGTGTAAAGTATGCGGTGAGTGACACTGAATGATATATTGGTGCACTTTCAAAACAAAACAATAAAAAAAATCCATAGAGAGCAAGGTCAATTATTTATTTTTACACAGAGACTGGGTGTACAAGTGGAACAGACACAGCCTGAACTGATTAGATAACACTGGCTCACCTCATAAGACGACTGCTGGTGAAAATTCTAAGGGAAAGCACTTCAGTTCACTGAGGAAAACGACTGTGGAACACAAAAAACTGCTGCTCAGAGTATTCATGTTGTTACATCATCATGCATGACATCAAAAATAGTATTTATGATATAACAGCTAGGTCAACAAACACTACATTACCAATCGCCAGACAATGGGGTTGAAGTGCTTTGGAAATTTGGATTCGGGATGCGTGCTTAAGTTGTACATTAAGGACAATTTAAAACAAAAACGGGTCAGGAGGGACTTTTTTGTCTACAATATATCGATCAATTTGATATTCCCAAGGCAATTCAACCAGAGCAAAGACATATTTATGTCTTGAAGTGGCATGAAAAATCCCTTCATTTCCAACTACAGCATCAGACATCACAGCATCGTCTTGCCCAAATGTCCAATCATGCTAGCAACTACAAAAATGGCACCAAAGTGTCATTCCATCGTCATTTTGTGTGATGGTTTACCGGTGAGGAGCACATAACCTGTTATTAAGACAATAAATGACCTCACGAGCACACAAAGGCGTCGGCAGGGACAGACGCATCTCTGCGAGGTGTTTACACACGATTCAGTGTCGCAAGAGTAGCGTCAAGGGGTGAAGGTTGAAGTTTCAGAAAAAATAAAGCACCAAAATGAAACCTGAAGTCATTAGAGAAACAATCGCCAATACTTCCATTGATTTGTTACGACTCGACATAAGAGTGAGAGTATGAAAGAATGAGATATACACCAAATGTGGAGTCAAACTGAGGAAACACTCGCTTCTTCCCAAGGTGGGGACGCAGCGAGACGAACATTCCGTAATTGATGGAGGTAGGAAGTGATGATGGAATGAGGACGAAGATCCAAGGCTCAATTATCGATCGCTAATTCCAACAGCATCGCTGTGAATAATTTACATCATCGCACACTTATTCTGCTATCATGGTACTTGGTGTGTGTGATAACAGACTGAAAGCCAGCAATGTTCCAGCCTCTGAGGACACACACTCACACACACAGACACACACACAGAGCATTACTCTGATAAATCACTAAAATCTAACCCAGGTGCTCACTTCCAAAATCACAACGTGCGACTTTAAATGACTTTATGTTTGCATGGTTGTTGGCACGAGCGTTAAAATGGAGCATCACTGGCATTACAGTACATGCAAAAATAAATAAAATCTTTACAGTACAATACTTTGGGTCGAAAGGGATTGAAAGGCCACGTGGGAAGAATCTATTGTTTACAGGAGGGGTGAAAATATAGATCTCAATTGTTTTAACATCATCTAAAACAGACTGAAATAAAATATTTAACAATGCCAGTTATGTTGCCATTGTTTCTGAGCGGTAAGGAACATTTATTTTTACAACATTCAGTTAGATTGGAAAAAAAAGAGGAAGAAAAAACACCAAAATTGACATTAGTAAAGGATGATGTTGTTAATAAACCTCATTGCACAACCGAGACAATGTGTGAAAACATTTGAGACGGCAAAGTCTCACACACACACACACCTGGGGAACTCAACGTGCCAGACAGACATGTCAACGATCATTGACAGGTTGTTTTGTTTCTTTTTTTTTTCCTTTACATGAGACAACCACCTAACAGGTCACAGTCACTGAGCAGTTAAGCTGAGTTCACAGTGCAGAAACTGTGTCATGGTTTGGCAGTAAAAAACAACAACATACGATTAAGAATCCAGTCATAATAGTCACAATTTGTGTACAGTTACTCAAATAAAATCAGTCCACACACAGAAACACAGATCGTCGTCAGTTCGCCCAGCAAGTCCAGATATCGCATGAGAAACGTTTCCTCTTAGCAAATTTTCAGTCTAATACAATTTAAATCTGCAGACATTATACAGTTAAATATCTATACTATATTTTTTTTATAAAACGTGGATGACAGATGCTGTTAACCAATGTTTTTCAGATGAGAGCAATAAAATGTTACAAAAATGTGTAGTGTAATATATATTTAAAACTCTCTACAGTACCAATAATCGCATACTTGAATCTGATATCACTGTTCAGCGTGACTGACAGTCGGTGACTTTTGTATGGTCACAGAAATACTGCCTAGATGTTGAAAAATGTTGATTCCACTTTAATATCAATTCCAAATGTCACTGTGAAATTGGATTTCCGGACAAAAAAATATATAATTCCAAACATGACCCACCATCCCCAGACTGGAAAATAACCACCTCCTGCAAATAAATGGTTTTGTTATCGAGAACAATAAAAATGACAAATCAAATCAGAGCATGTTTCATCTGGTGTGTATGAAATTCTACTTCCCTTCCATATTGCCTCCTGCCCTTGATAAAGGATTCTGTCCACGGTTTAAGCAGCATCAGGTGATTTCCCGACAAACGCACGACAAAACAGAAAATGTGACCGACAGAGCAATGAGATAAAATCTATTTCCAAATGAGATTCGCAACGTACTCAGCAAGAACAAATTGCAAATGTTCGATTGCTGCGTTACTTTATCCTCGACATGCTGTTACACATCATTTCCATACAAAACAAGAATGGACATTTCAGCTCGACGCAAAGAGCGTTAAACTTCCACAACGCTTTAAACTCTTTTCCTTTATTTCGAGCCTAGCTGCAGATCAAATCTGTGCCGGCAACATTATCAGGGTTGTTTTGCTTTTTTTTTTGCCATGATTGAACATTTAGATTTCAGTTTTAGTCATATTTACACACACATTCTCTACCTGTTCATGCACTCATTAAAAATGACTGAATGCGTAACAATAAAATTATCACATAAATATCTGGCCCACCCAGCCGCTATGTTTTACGACAACATCTGTACCGGTCTATTCAATCCAAGCAACTGTGACCAGCAAAACATCCATTACACGCATAGTTCTTGCCCCCAGTCTGCTTGCAACTGATTTTACAGACTGGGCTTCATTTGCATTTATGTGGGGAGTTTCGTATGTACATTTTAAATAACAGAAAGTGTACTGACAAGAGCTCTTTCCCTGAAAACGTGGATAAAATGGGATGATGGGTTAGAGAGGAGGAGGAGGAGGATGAGGGTGGTAAAAGAGTGACGCGGCGTGCGACTGACGATGAGCCACTACCAGTCTGCGCTATCCCAGCCCTCCTCGGCCGCTTTGGTGGGACTCTTCTTGGCCTTACCCTCCACGTTCTCCCAGTTGTTGTCCCAGGCCTCCCAGCTGTCCCCCGTGCTGTTCTTGTTGTTGGACGCGGCTTCCGAGCCCCAATTGTCCCAACTGTCGGAGCTCTTCTTCGCCGAGTTATCCGCCACTGTCCAGCTATCGCTGCTGGGGGATTTCTTGGCTTTTAGGGAGCTGTTGCTGCCGAAGGTTTCCCAGAAGTCCCTGGACACGTTCTGGCTGCTGGGGCTGCCCTGATAGCCCTCGGTGGCGTCCATGTTCTGATAGCTCTCTCCGGCGGACCTGAACGCGGCGAAACACGACACAGTGTGAGTCACCGTCCATTTGCGCGGCCTTAATGACGGGAGACTGATAGCCAAAATGCTATTACCCATCCTCTTGTTTTCCAGAGAAAATGTTAGTCAGCTTCGCACCAGCACCCTGAACCTGGATGGAGAAAAAATACTGTCAACATTTGGATGTTTTTCTCGATGTGTATATTCTGGATGGCATCATGCAACTTGATTAGAAATTTCTGTTATCTACAAGCTGGTATTCTTCACTAGAATGTGATACTCACCACCACAGTAAAATGGCAGCGAGGAAAACAAGAGATTTCATTTAATTAACATTGTACAAGCATGCATACAAAGCAAAACCAGTCTCCCTCGCACTTAGCGACACGAGCCGCGGCGCTTTGGTCCGATTAGAATGCGTCTGGCTCAGAGTTGCGAGGCGTCGCTCAGGTGACTGGTTTTGCATCAGCACGGGCCAAAGCTCGCGCTTCTCGTCCTACCTTGTTTGCCAGACCAGCGATGCTGACTGTCATTTCGTCTAGCAATTTCCCATCTTTCACCTGGATGAGTCAAACGATCATTTTTTTAAAAGAATAGAACAGGGATACGTTGTATTCGCTTTTGACTGTGAGACAAGGTGCCAATCGCCAAGGACATTTGGAAAATCTTCAGAGTGACACAGTTACTGTGATTTTGGAGGAGACGCGACAATGACGGGACATTTTGAATAACTGCTAGCAAAGATACTCGCGAAGACAAAAGCCAGGGCAAAGCATGTTTCATCAGATAAGTCTCTCTCTGTAAGTGGACATTTTATCAGGCACTCCCGCAAATGGAGTGAGCCCATTTTCTGAATATTACTTTGGATCTGATTTTATTGTGATCTCCGATGATGATGACCGTATTTCTCTCCCTCGAACGTCTGCGCTCAGAAGCCAAAACTCATTTGATCTCGTTGAGATCTGCCTCCAGGAGCTGCTCACTTGTCAGCGAGACAGAGCGGCAGAGGCAGAGTGGATAATACTCACTGTGACAAATCTCTGTCGCCCAGAATCTATTTTTACTGCGCAGAAACAAATCCATACACAATCATCCAAAGAAGGTGCGCAGCTAGGTGAAGAGCTCCTGGTTGTGTTTATGGCTTCTCAATTTTTCACGTTTATGTTTATATCACAGACGGATAAAAAATGCTATAAGGTCTTGTACGGTCATTACAATTTTATATCCAAATACTCAAATTTGTGCAATATGAAGCAAATGCCAGAATATATATCTTTACTTGCTGATGCGAATGAGCCAAAAATGGCCGAGTGAGCATTTTACAACACAGTTGAATGTTGCAAAGGGATTCGCTCCGCTTACGTTCATTAACTGTGATATTTCTAATTCAAAATGTCGATCCACAAACAGCTCAAATAGTGCGCAGGTAAAGAAAATGGACGACAACATGAAACCATGGCTTTTGTCTTTCGGTACTTGTGAGCACAAAGCAGATCAAGTGGCAACGAACAAGGCACACAGAAAATAGCACATTCACATCTGAAGCTGTTTCTCTAAAAGCAGAGCAATCCCACCACCAAATCAGCAACTTCAAACATCAATGTTACCTTTTCCTGGGTGGGTTTGATTACACTCTCATTTATTGTCTGTCCTAACTCTGAGGCCTGAAGTCAGAGGGGAGAGTGGGACTTGAATGAAACAAAATCAAATAAATAGAAGTGCAGCACCGTGGACGTGCGGTCGCGGGAGGCAGTGGACGCAGTGCCTGCGTTGTTAAAATAAAATTCATGTTGCAAACAATATTTACACATATATCATCTGTGCGTGATGCGCTTCCCTTTCCTTAGAACGGTTAACATGTTTCTCAGATGAGAAGAGCTTTAGCTTTGGAATGGCTAATTAAGGGCACGGCAAGGATACAGGACTGACGCACTCTCTGTAAAGAGATGCTATAAATGTAACAGGCTTCTGTCATTAAATATGCATCTTGCTTCGGCGCGCGTGTGTTTGTCAAGAATGCTGATTGCCGCGGTGAAACACACACAGTAATCGATGCGCTCTGCGCTGTCAAAGAAGTGATGAGCTGAAGTTGATGTATTGGCTTCGTATATTAAATAGTACATCATACTGACCGCACGTCTTGGTGCTGCTCACTTTGTCCACACGTGACATGAATGACCGTTTCTTTGCGATGAACGAGCAGCACGGGGAGTGATGGTTACAAAAACTCACATTTCAGTCTGAATTTGTGCCTCATCCATTCTAATACCAATTTTTCAAGGGTGAGGTCTGTCTGTCTGCTGAGCTTCAGTAAAATGTGTCTCGAAAATATTCAACAATATATCAACTATTGTGTTCAAACATTCACACACCTTCACCCTGTTTCCTTCGGTGAATATCAACGCGCATCTGAATATATAGTGTATGACCATAGGCCTTGATGAGGAGCAATGTTTACAGAAATATGAACCCTTGATGGAAACTGTGCTGAAATGTGAGCTTTCATTTATGCAACATATAATGTAGACAGTGCCTTTGGTCACAATACGACAATGCCATGCATGAATGGATAACCCACACCAAAATAGACGCAGCTAAATAATTCTCAGTATCGTATCAGCCAGGCTTGAATATCTATCTGTAAGAGGAACTGTAACCAGATTTGCACATTTTCTAGTTCGCATATGAAATATGCTTTACTGCATTTCTAGGTCGACTATCAAATGAAATCAATCAATACTTCCCCAAGTTTGAAAATTTGCTCTCCTGTTTACAGCTTTATCAGCTTGATTCACAGGTTATATCTGATAGTGGACAGTTTCTAAAACTGTATGACACACTCTCCGTCACGACAAAACAACTTATATCTGCACATTATGGTGTGCTGTAACCTAATACACTCCCCCATATCACAAAGTTGGAGTTTTACGTAGTTGGTAGGTTATCCATCAACTCAAAATAGGACTCTGAAAGCAAATGTTCAAGCAGATGCATGTTGTTACAATGCCCACGAACCTTAAGTTAAAGTAAAACACTCATGTTTCCTTCTTAAGATACTTTGAAAAAGCATGAGGTGGACATAGCCATGCATGCACCGATTATTTGCTTTACCGGCTCTGGGGGCGCTTTATAGCCCTTTAACTAGATCCAGGGAAGGCAAAAACATATTTAAGAGGTAACACAGCTTAGAAGAAAGTCATGCACGTTCTTACACGGATAATATTTACAGGGAACAATAACTAGGCATGTGCAATTAACCCTACATCAGTTAAAAGCATCTTGAAATACAAGTTGGCTTAAACTTCTCAGGATTGAGTATATCAGTCTTACCTTCAAGGTGGCTTGATTGGCCAGTTTAGCTGTCTGTGTTGATGGAGAAAACGAAAAAATATTCTTTTTTTTCCACATTTCAAGAGTGTTTAAGAATTAACTACAATAAAAAATGTACTTGCATTATCTTTCGCAATTGATGCAAACTTGGTGGCCCCGACAGTAAAACTGCTCCAGCCCTGCACACAAAAAAAAATATTTATTATTTTGCAAAACCTGAACAGAAACATCGAGAATTATTAAAAATTACGACTTACTGAATAAAGAGAGCTCATGGCATTGTTCAGGAAGTCATCGTCCTTTTTCTCAGGTGTCACTGTGTTGCCGAATCCAACATACCGATTGTCTTGATTTCCACTGTAGCCTCCCCCGCTGAAGTAAAACAGTTTCGGTTTCAGCACACAAACACAAAATACAGACGACACTAAAGAAATTCAAGTCGAAGACCTTTGATATGAGTTAACATCTTCACTCAGCCAGTCCTCAAAAGCTTTGTCCCCAGATTTTGATGCACCCTGTCCTGATCCTGCACAGCTAAATGGAAAAAAGCAAATATTAAATCAGAGTTTTTGATTGGAGAAGATTGTCGACTGAAAATGTAACTATTACACGTGATTGGCTCTTTTAATCATACCGGTGAGCGGTCGACAGATTGCTCTTTGCCTGAGGAGACGTCCAGTTTTTGGCAGATGATGTCTCCATGGACCACTCCTTCCCCTCTGCAAGAGTTGCTACCTGAAATTCAATTCAATTCAATATTATTAGTATAGCGCCAAATCAAAACAGAAGCTATCTCAGTGTAGGTCACTGAGAGAATGTGTATGTGCGTGCGTGAACTGGCAATGTTTCACAAGCCTGACCTTATCCCTAAAGAGTGCAGCTGCTTTACTGTTGTATTTCTCCTGTAAGGTCCAGTTGGGATCGTAATCCTCTTGAAGTTCCAAAAACAGGCGGAATCTTCCATTCCCCCCAGCTTTCATTTTCTCGAGCTCAATATCTTTCCACTTGTCCATGGTAACTGAGCGTACAAAGCTGTGGGCAAGGCACACACACAAAAAAAGCGGAATTCTCATCTGAAGCTCTGAGCATCACTTTAATAACTCGTTTTTATTGTGACAGAAGACAATCACCACCTGAATGGTACATGCTTTATTTGAATAAGCACAGCAGCTGCCGATACTGATCGAAAACTTTGTAATTGCTTTTCAGACTCTTACCTCAGGTGTACTCCTAGGCCTCTGTGCCTGCCAGAGCATTCCAAACAAATCCAGATCCCGTATGTCACGCTAACCCACTGAGGGTTGAAAGCGCCACACTCAAAGCAGAGCTAATATGAAAATGAGAAGCTGTTAGTGATATTGAATTTTGAATAATGACCAAGTTAGGGGTTTTTTTCCCATTCAATCAATTTGCATATTCCTCTCATATCTCGGCATTAGCGCTCAGTAATGCGTTGGCAGTAATTGACTGAGAAATGAAAGCTGGAGGAATTGCAGTAATGGCTTACATTATTCTCATCTTGGGTTCTCACTTCCTTCAGAACTCTCCTTGTCCTTGGACTAGCCATTTTCACTGGAATACAATTTAGCGAATACATTAGAGGTGCAAAGAATGGCAGCTGCGACAAGGTCAATTAATACAAAATTCGTCTCGCACAGAAATGCTAATATAGTCCTTCGCACTAGCCACAGGTGACACAGAGAGAGAGACAAACAGACAGGGAGAGACGGATTCCGCCATGGAATCTGTAATGCAAAGTATAATTTCAGGCGAATAAAGCGGGGCAGAAAATTGATTGTCTACTAATTGAATGTGTAGGCGATCGGCCTGTAGGTGTCACAAGTGGCCTCACATTTCACGCAAACGCAAAATTACACACAGATGATGTTAAAACTAAGGGGTTTGTGTCACAGATATTATCGAATGTCACCACACCAGGGAATTATCGTTATTCATAAGCTCTAGCATAGACATGCTACTTCAATTGTTCCCCCATTGCCTGAACAGAAAGCCGGAATGAGGAAACAACTGTCTATCGTGGATTTCCCCGCCTCGCAATAGCAGTAGACTCTGACATTATCTAATCGTGAACTTAACTTCAACATTTAGGAGGAAGAATAACATTTACGCAGCAGAGACATTGCTACATTGCATTTATAGACGCGCAATCTAAAATTACAAAGAGGGAGGCTGCCCACAATTAGCTATGTTACTGTGGATTTGAAAGCATCCAGAGCCTGGTCACGACTGACGTGTTGTGATTAATTACAGGCGTACAACTAAATAAAATCTGAATTGGACGAAGGTATTTCGTTAGGCTGACTTTTCATGGCTCGATTACTCATCAGCAAACTGATATGATAACGATGACGTTAGCTGTGTGCTAGGCTAGTGGTGGCTAAGTCATTCATTACCTGTGATTTAAGGATTGGGGGAGTTTTCTGGTGTTCTGCTGACAAAAACGACGCGGCGTCTGTTCCTCAACTGCAATTTTTTCTACAGACACCACAGAATCACACACCGAGAAAATAAGTTTAAGGATGGGGAAAATTCGGTGCTGATGTTACACACCGGTTATCATGATACTGTTTGCTTACGTTGGCAGTGCAAAGCATGATGGGAGTGAGTGTCTCTTCTTCGTTTGCAATAAAAAAAAACAATTTTACTCTCTACTGCCTCGTAGTGGACATGATTCTTTACATACAGTACATACTGTAGTAGCTACATGGCCCCGTTTCAATGTCACGTATACACTTTGTTGTTGTCAGTTTTCCTAACAAAGGTGCAGTATTTCTTAACATTTTGATCGGATTATTTGAAGCACTGAGTCGTCACTTTTCAGAAAAGTACTCATAGTCGCATATTATCTAATATTTCCAGGGAGTTTTTTATGGTCATCTGGTGTCATGAGGTGAAATTCCAAGCGCAACATGTCATGTTCTTCTGAGGTGATATAGAAGAAAAAGATGGAGGCGGGCTGCTTATATAATGTGGAGATGTCAACTTAAGTGATGAAATCATTTAGAGCTTTATTCACCAGACTTGGTAATGCAAATAATATCTGATAACATCTCCCTTTTGCCAATCAACACAACTTTTAATCACCATCATAAATTTGCACATCTCCACTGAGCTGATGAAATGGTTTATTGATCATCAACACAGGTTAGGTAATCCACTGAAAATCTGATAATGTAGAAAACTGACCAATCTGACAACCTTTACCCTCTAATCAAGACAATTTCGAATAATTTGCAAGGGCAAAGTGCACTCTGGTCTGCAGGGCAGAATTATCCCTGTGGCTCTGCGCTCTTTTACCCCACCTGAGCAGCTGCTCTTATCAGGGACATAAGGTATAAAGGCGGAGTAAGTCCGACACAGGAGTCACAATTAGGCTTCACGCCATCATGACCACATCAACGAGTTTACGCGTGCAGCTGCCAGTTTTGGTTCTGGTATTGCAGGTCGTCCTCCTGGTTCTCTACTCCGTCTTTGTCACTTACGACGACAATGCTAACGCAAAGCTGCAAAACAACGAGACCAACCCCATGGAGAACTCTCTGTATCGCGACTATCCCTACTTCGCCGACGTGCAGGTGATGATCTTCATCGGCTTCGGCTGTTTGCTGGCCTTTTTCAGATTCTACGGCTTCAGCGGGATGGTCTTCAATTTCCTGACCGCTACCTTTGCGACCCAGTGGGCCATACTGATGCAGGGCTTCTTCCAGTTTTACTACGACGGTAAAATTCACATCGGCGTCATCAATTTACTGAACGCAGAATTCGCCTGCGCCGTGGTGCTCATCTCTTTCGGCGCCGTGTTGGGGAAAACCAGCCCCGTGCAGCTCCTGGTCATGGCCCTGCTGGAGGTCCCTGTGTTTGCCGTGACCGAGTGGGCCGTTCTGAAGTACATCAGGATAAACGACGCCGGGGGAACCATTCTCATTCATCTGTTCGCTTGCTACTTCGGCCTGGGGACCACGTTCGTACTGTTCCGCCCCAGCCTGAACGACGGCCACACCAAAGCGATCACCAGCTACCACTCTGACATCCTCTCCGTCATGGGGACGCTGTTCCTCTGGGTGTTCTGGCCGTCCTTCAACTCCGCCTTGACCTTCAAGGGCGATGACCAACACCGAGCCATTCTCCACACCTTCATCGGACTGAGCGCGTCCACCATCACCGCCTTCGCGCTCTCGGCTGTTTTCAATAAGAAAGGCAAGCTCACGATGGCGGACATCCAGAACGTGACTTTGGCGGGGGGCGTGACCGTCGGGGCCTCGGTGGACATGATGATAACCCCCGCCGCCGCCTACGCTCTAGGCGTGATGGGCTGCACGGCCTGTTACCTAGGTTACAGGTACCTGACCCCCTTTCTGGCCAAACACATGCGCATACAAGACCAGTGCGGCATCCACAACCTGCACGGCCTCACCGGTCTGATATCCTCCACCGCAGGAATCTGCGCCATCCTGCTAGCCGACGAGGACACGTACGGGCCCAGTATGTACCAGATATTCTCGCACCGGGCGCCGCCTGAGGGGGACCCCAAGCTCCTGGAGCTGCAGCAGCTGATTCCCGGGTTGAAGCCGGGTCTGGGCCGCACCGCCCAGGAGCAAGCGCTCTTCCAAGTGGCCGCGGTCCTCATCACTATCTTGGCAGCCACGGTCGGCGGGTTGCTGACGGGACTGGTCATGAACCTGCCCATGCTGTCCACCCCGTCAGATCTGGGTTGCTTCGACGACGAAGTTTACTTCGACATGCCCCCCGATTTTGACAGCGCACCCCTGCTCCGAAGCCAATCGAGTCTCGACGAGAAAAAGCAACCAGACTGTAAAGAAATGTCCTGTGTCTGAACTTTCAGTGTTATGTCACGGTCGATGTCAACATTAATGTAACCGCTGTTCTCTGTATGCACATTTTTTGATATTGTGAAAGGTGTGAGGAAGGCGTCCACTAAGGGACAAATTCCAATTGAAGAATGTCAATGACTTGTCAGTGAAATGTCCATTTCTTCACCATTTTTTACTGTATTTGTGGATTGCAATATGCGAAATAACGACAGACAAGTAAGCCTTTGAATGCCATTTGTGTCATGTGTACTTTGTTTTTATGAAATAACTTCTTAAATAAATTTTTCATAAACAGAACAAACGAGTCATTTGCCGTTTCCACACCACCAAGCAACAACTCTGCTCACAGAGGATGATAAAACAAATAACATCCATCATCATATTGAAATATGAAAATCCCCGCTGACCAAAGCTGTCACTCTGCCCAACTACTGATTTATCCTCTCCATTCCAATAACATTTAGTTGGTTTATTCAATTATGTAACAACGCACAACCATAAATATTTCCCCTGAACTTTGCCGCGCTGAAATGTTATGTTAACAGACAAGCTTCCTCAGCGGCCCGTATTTATGTCATTAGAGCAGATAGTCGCCTAATAAATCAAGTTTGCGCACAAACTGACAAACCGATAACAAAGGTATGAGTGTTCAAGTTCAGCGTTTGTTTGCGTCGGTGTGTGTTTGCGCATGTGTGGTTTAGATGCTGAGACTTGCAAGTCTGACAGCCTGGGTACGGAGCGACGGGTTTGGGGCCTTAAGTCGAGAGTGTGTGTTCTTAATTTATGGTAACGGTTGTCGGGGTGAGGGTCCATCTTGAGCATTTCAAGAGTGTTGATAATCATAAACACACAACTTGACCTGGTACATTTTGATGTAAATAAGAGAACAAACTATTAATCATGATCTTCTAGATGTTATCATACTCTAAGATTCCATAATACTGCAAAACATTTGGCAATATCGAGATATAATTTGACTCTCGTAACCCTCCCTGGTCACTTTTGGCAGACCATGGTTGATGATATGATGGAATCAATCGGCTCCTCATTGCCTCACTGACTTAATACCTGATAGATATGACCAGTCAGTGTGACATAATCTTGTAACAGCCTCAACTCAGCCTCGTAAATTTATTTGTGTTAATGGCTCTTCAACTTTGATAACCTCATTTGATGACTTTTGACACATTTTGGTTCACAGGTGGCAAAGTTCGTCGCTGCCACTGCCACTCTGTCAACAGTCACAGGGTCTGGTCCAATCCGTGACGGGCCATTATTGATCCGTGCTGAGCCTTATGTAAGCGCGGATCAACTCACGCGTGCCAGCCAGCGGGAGCCTGGTTGTTGTAAATTGTCCGTTTTCTTGGGAAAGTGTGAGGAATGTGGTTATCCAAAAGATGAGTAGAAGTTATTTTTTGTAAAATAACGTCTGAGGTTACAGACTGAGTGGCGGCCTTGATCAAGCATATTCAAACCAGCTGTTAACATGAGATAATAGATTTCGATAAAAACTGATGCAGATACCGTCCATGTCCAATAGAGACGATGTCAAACCATCCTAACTTGGAAGATGTTGAAAGGCGAGTTGATAAAATTGGTGTAATGACGTGATATCAACAAATCAAAAGCAATAAATCTTTCTTGGGTCTGCTTCTTTTCATCTCTGCTTTCCAATGACGCACTGACTTGTGCGTGTGCGTGCGTGTGTGTGTGTGTGTGTGTGTGTGTGTGTGTGTGTGTGTTTGTGTGTGTGTGCACCAACCAATATACAGAGAGAAAATTCAAAGTATTTGAAAATGAACGTTGGAGCACAGTTGTTTGGAATGTGATCTAAAATTGTTTATGTCACATCTCCTGTTGAGTGGGAAAAAGACCTGATAAACAAAAGCTAGCTTAAAAGAAATAAACATTTGTTATGATTCTGTTTTCACAAATGCGACTGTGGCATATTACAGGTTCAAGATAGTGGCGATATACAGTAATCAGTGTAACTAAGATTAGTAAAGGAATGCAGAGTGATCTATTAATAATGTTTTACATCTATGTAGCATATGTAGACAACCTTGATATCAACTGTTTAATTCATCAATCTACAAATTTGGGGGAATAATTTCTTCTACCATACTGATAATATTGGTATTAGCTTATAGATTGTTTATTCTTTAGGTGTTATCTCTCTTTCTGTATCATTTTCTGAGCTGCTGGGGCTCTAAATGTGTTGGATGACCAGATCAACCAATCAATCGATCAATTACCAACCTACCTACCTACCTACCTGCCAACCTACTGAACACAGGTAGGAAAATATCTGATCAGGAAGATGCCCTTTGTGACAATTGATGTGACTGTGGACTAAACTTATGAGGTCAATAAATGGAATATCTCAAGTTGATAAATGGATGAATTATTTTGTGTGAAAGCTGTGGTATTGAGCTCCATGCAATCTGAGGATGGAGACACTAGAAGGAGCCAACAGGAGCGGCAGCACGGCATACAAGCCCTTATGGGGGTTACCATTAATGAATGTATAAGTTTATTAGCTTAAGCGCTGATTGCGCCTTTGTGAGGTTTCAGCACCGCCTCTATAAATTAGATAAGATGACGCAGAAATACAAAGTACAACCTGGCATATGTGTGGGATGGTGAGGCTGGCGGAGCTCCGTCCAAGTATCACAGAGTTCATGGTTCAGGCCGATTTAGTTTTCATTTGAAGTAAAACGTAAAATGTGATGTAAAAAGCATTTTCCATCATTTTACAGGGATTAAGCTGCTGACATCGACATCACCCATGAAGGGCAAACACGCAAACCAGACGCACAAATGCAAAATTGGCTATGCAATCATAGAATTGTCAAATTTTTATTTTAGTACCATTCGCACTGTACTTATATACTGTATATATTGATACAAGCATATACAATTTGATACATTTGATAACAATAACATGTACGTATTTACATTCATTGTATGGCAACAAGCATTTATGTAACATGGGATAGCACAATTAAAAGTGAATGAGGTTGAAGTTAAACCGTTTGGCAGGATTTGCTCAACGTCAGGCGAAGTGAAGAATCTGTGATCAACAGCGCCACCGTGCGGCAGCGGGTGGGGCAATGAGCATGTTTTCCAGCCTGATAAAGCGTAACGGCCGCAGAGGAGCAGCTATGCGGGTTCTCACAGGTGGTTTGCGTATCCGTCCGCACAGTCTGCAGCCTGGATGCTTTTGCGGCGCTGCGTCTGCACAGACGCGTACAGATCGGGAACGGCGGGGACACCGTCCGCGTCCCCCGTGTCCCCCTCCGTCTGCGGGGACTCCATGCAGATCACGTCTGAGTATTGGACCTGCGTCGGGCCGTGTCCAGGGTGGGATCTATCGTTCAGGTTTATGTAGCAGTCCTAGTTTGGGGTTTGGAGATTTTAAAAAGACGAAAATAAATAAGTTTAGAATTCACACGGGTGCCCGGGCTCCAAATGTCTGTTGGTTTAAGAAGCACAGGCTGTCACAGTATATTCATCATCCCTACCCGAGCATCAGCTTGAACTTTGTGCGTGTTCTTGAGAGAAATCCGCGCCGCGTATGCAACGTCCGAGTACAAAACTTGGTCTGTTGATGAGGACAACACGTTATGCAGATACACATACAGTTGTTAAAACTGGTGGTGATCAGGTGGTGGAGAACATGGTGGGAAGTGAGGACACAGGAGAGGGACACCATCATGATGGTCAGTGCATCAGTTCAACAGATGAGACGAGAGAGTGTGTGAAGAAGCGTCCACGACATCATGCTAGTGACACCTAGCGGCCAGTGGCTGCTTTCTTTTTTTTTGTCCATTTGGCCTGTGAGGGATTTTTTGTCCACTTTGTCTTTGCTTATGAGAAATTTTGCCACTTAACCACTTAATACATAAATATTTCGCATTATTCAAACATATCGTTCCAATAATGTTCTATGTTCGCGATATACCTGAGCAAAGTCAAATACACTCGCCATCAAAAACTGACTATGATTCTCTGATTGTCTCCAATGAATATATTCTTATTCTCATTCTTATTATTGTTATCCTCCCCCTTCTTCCTCTTCCTCTTCTTCCTCTTCTTCCTCTTCGTCTTCTTCTTCTCCTTCTTCATCCTCTCATTATTATTACTATCATAATTATTGGTTGTATATATGTGCATAATAATAGTAATAGTGATAATAATAATCATCGTTGTTATTGTTGTTCAAATAATATAAATACAGATTATTATACTGTATTATTGTTGTTGTTGTTGTTGTTGCTGTTGTTGTATCATCATCATCATCGTTGTTGTTGTTGTTACTATTATTATTATCATCATTATCACTAGTAGTAGTAGCAGTATAGTAGTAGTAGTAGTAGTGGTAGTGGTAGTAGAAGTAGTAGTGTATAGTAGTAGTGTTGTTGGTATTATGATTATGATTGTTGTTATGATAATTATCATTATTTTGTTATTATCATTATTATCATTATTGTCATTATTATCATTATTATCATTATTATTATTATTGTTGTTATTATCATTATTATTACTACTACTACTACTATTATTATTATCATTATCATTAGTAGTAGTAGCAGTATAATAGTAGTAGTAGTAGTAGTAGTAGTAGTAGTAGTATTTCAATTTACATAGTACCTGTCAAGACAGCAAGGGACTATGTCTCTGTCTCACTTAGTCTTTCTCCTCTATTTCAAAGGAGATAGTGAGTGTTTTAGGATTTTATGTGTTTTACTTTTCATCATGACGGAAGGTATTTGAGATGGAGAGCAGTGGATGAGCAGCTAAGGTCAAGCAGTGTGGGAGAGAGAAGGTCAGAGAGGAATGAGAGAGATAGTTTTGCCATATGCAGAGGAGAGATAGATAGAGAGAAAGAGAGAGAGGGAGAGAGAGAGAGAGAGAGAAAGAGAGAGAGAGAGAGAGAGAGGATATAGTGGACAGAGGATGGGGATGATGAAGATGAAGCTACCAGGCAGGAGGAAAACAGTCCTCCCCACATGCCCCCCTCAGACCACATACCTTTCACACACAGATATTAAGAGACAGAGAGGCACAGATATAGAGCCGCAGGCGATGCACACGCACTCACACACACACATATACACAGATGCCCACAAATACACACAGATACACAATGCAGAGTCAATAGCACACGTACGGTCGTCCCCGTAAGCTACGTTTCCGTAGATAGGATTGTACTCCATCTCTTTTGGTTCATCACTGTGTTAGAAGAGAGAGAGACGAGGAAAAAAGCTTAGGCACCCTTGTGTAGAAGAAAAGAACGACCTCTCACCTTGTTGTTGATCACTATAAATATGATACAGACCTTCTTTGCTGAGGCCTCCTCCTTTTTCCTGTCAGGGAACAATGGTTGACATTACATCAAGAGCCAATGTGTAATTGTAAATAATATAAATGGTGTTATTACCGTGAGCACATTTTCTTATGCAGCAGAAAATATTGCAGCAAAGGGAGATAAACAGCAAAGAGCCCAGAGTTGCATAAACAGGTATCGTCCATTCAGTCCAACAGTTACCTGAGAGAGAATGAAGGGAAGATAAGAAATATAAGAAAGAATATAAAATGTTTAAGAATAAATGACCTGGAAAACAGCAGCCTACCTGTAAAATTACTACATTTCAACATTTCAAATTAACACAACTTTGATTCACGATGAAATGTTCTGTATAGGTTCCAGGCCATGTTGTTTCCTTACAATGACTGTAAATGTGCTTAACCTTTGTCCTTGAACGTCAATGTTGACCTTTTTATCAATGTTTCAAATTACAATAACAAACTATAGATATAAAAAGAAAAAAAAACACATGCTTTACAAGATCTACCCTGTTGTCCTTGGCTGCAACATTAATCGGACCAATTAATCAACCTGGCTATGCTTAAAACTTCAGTATATCAGTGATCTTGTTAAGTCCAGAAAATGTTGCGGTTAACTAGTGAAGAGTTTGTGTAAAAGGTCAGATAATTTGGATATGTAGTTGTCACATAGTGCATACTTGCACATGGACGTCATACTAGATGACAATGAAGAGGAATAAATGATGTTGATTACATTTAACAGGATTATTCCACAAGTATGAACATTTTCATGAGGACCAGCCCCTTGTGTTCTCCTGCTAGTTTCCTTTGTGTAGCGTACAGTCTGAAAACAATATGACGTAAATACAGTAATAAGCATCACTCACAAAGCACAAACAAGAATTCAAAGCTGCAATAATGTTGTGAACGTAATGGGGAGAAGCCCACTAACTCCCTTTAGGTGTACTGTTAGCCCTTTCAACTTGGCATGAATATCTTCATGTAGCTGAAACATTCACTGCAGGATTTCCATCGTCTTTTCAACTTGTTACACTTACCATTAGGCATTTCCCCAATGTGATGCAACGGCTCCTGTTCTTCTATTTCATCAAGTTTGATGGCGACGCCGCACAGAATACTTTTGATAAAGCAACACGGGGTGAAGCCACTTAAGGTGTGTACTGTCTGTGTGTAACGATTTACAGGATGTGTGCTTTTGCAGAAAACCACAAACCCATTATACTCTCAGAATAACTTCAAACCATCATGTGACTCTGTGCTAGTTTGAGGGAGTATTGAGGAATTTCACCTGTAACAATACAATTTGACAAAATAAGTTATTACACAGCGGCACAGAGAAATAACTTTTTGTATGCAGATACTGAATGTAAAGGAATCCCACCGTTTTCCTTTGCTGTTGCCAAACTAGCGTTGTTTCATTTCGTGTTGGTGATATGGCTTTATGCAAGAGTCATAGTTAAAGTAACACAACGTTTGAAAATGTCTGAGAAAATCTTAAAAGCACATTTTGATAGGTAACAGCTAGCTAATACAGTTAGATAACACACTGAAACATGACTGAAACGAATGTATTGAATGGGTTAGTTCCCATTAGAGTTTCAATTATTATATACAATTATTTTGCAAAAGTAGTAAATCCTTTTTTTGGATGTGTATGAGTATGAATTAACTGATTTTGAGGGGAACTCTCAATCTAAGAGGGAAACGAAACATTACAAACGATCCTATCCCTTGCTTTGTTTTTTAGTGTATAGAATTTGAAAATTTCATGGGTAAACCAATTGGTGGTAAAACGTGCAACAAAACTACTTTTAGTCATCAATTTGTGCCATCCACTGTGATGAACTTTGGCATTTGTGTCGTAATCGCAAGTGCTTGCTTGCGCATTGTAGTAAATGTTATGATAATTACGACTCATACGACTCTTATCCTGGAAGATTTGTTTGCTTGTAGATGAAGAGCAATGTGGGTAAAGTGTGTGAGTGCGTATGCGTATGCATGTACGTATATGTGTATGAGGGGGGAAAGAGAGAGAAAGAAAGAGACAGAGAGACAGAGAGAAAGAGAGAGAGAGAGAGAGAGAGAGAGAGAGAGAGATGGCAAAAAAAACTATTCATGCAAAATTAAACACAGGATGAGGGAACAACAGAGGCATGCTGTGTTTAGACGTATAGTTGTGTCTTAGGGGAGACATTCTATTTGATACAACAACTGCAGAAATTCAGATTCTCACTCAGTTTTCTCACAATTGTTACAATTTATACAATTATTTCTTTACACTTAACTGTCCTCTCGTGGAAGCCACAGGCCGATTCTTACAGCCTCTCACAAAAAAACGTACTGTCAGAAGTGGGATTCGAACCCACGCCTCCAGGGGAGACTGCGACCTGAACGCAGCGCCTTAGACCGCTCGGCCATCCTGACATACAAATAAGAGAATTTCGTGTACATTAAGACACACGACAACAGTGGATACAGGGGATTCAATGTGGCAGTCCAATTTCAAGAGAGAATCGGAAAATTAGCGAAAATATTCCACTATTTGCTAGCCATATCCACGAATTCCAGACCGCCATGTTTTTCTCCTCCCTGTCTCTTTAAAACGCGGGGACCTCCCAAATATACTCCTCGGCCGTCCGGGCGGGCGGAGCTTAACTATTGTGGCCCCGCCCCTACCGAACCGCCGTCCTCTTTCTTACCGAGTGCTGAGGTGTCGGTAACTGCACCCGTGAAGTTCGCCAAAATGTCCATATTCCGATCAAATATCTTGCTGCTTTTTTTGCTAGCCTTCCCATGTGGTTTACTATCAATCGGTAAGTCAGTTTTGCTTCAAATGTGTTCAAAGTTGGCGGTTTAATCTTTTGCGCAAGTTTGGTGTCCAACTCAAAACATTGACGTGGCATCTAGATGGACTCTGTCACACAAGTTTACTTCACTCACTCTTTTTAGAAACAGTTTTAACGCGTACACACACCTTTGTAACACCAATAACACGACACTTTCTCAATACTTACGTGTAGATGGAACGGCTACATGGTTTCGTTAGGTCAAAAACTCACGTGACTCGAGATAAAATTCAGGTTTAATCCATCCAAGATGAGTTTTGACGGCTGTGTGCGCCTTTTATGTGTGTGTGTGTGTGCGTTAATGGAGTGGAGGGGCACATGTGTAGATCGATCCCGAACATGCCTGCTGTTCTAACGGCCAGCCAGTTGGGACACGTCACCACAGATAGGAGGGCCGAGATGTGTGTATTTACAAACCGACATTTTTGCGCATTTTCACCGCTCATGGGAGAGTTCGTGTTGTTACTGTAGTGAGGACATCCACAATTTCATTCATTCAGACAGCGTGTGCACATGTGTGTCACTCCCGTGACGCTGTATTTGAAACGTGTGTGCTCGTGCCATGTAGCACACCACAGTCTGTTATCCGTCTCTGTTGTTTAGCCTCAAAACTGATGAATATTTGGAAAATTACTACATCTAGTCATAAAAGTCTGACTTCCTCATTATTCTGTCCATTTGGAATATTATGGTCTACTAACTGTAGTGTTGTGGTGTGTGGAAATGTTAATGAACTTCTATGTAAACAACATACTGGTCCTCCTCACTTTCACTATAATGTTTATAGCTGTGTAATTGTTATCAAACGATAGCGGGGAGTCACTGAAAAATATGTTTCCTTGCTCAACACAACTCTCTCATCCTTCCAGGCAAGGTGTCCGCCAACCCCGACTCTGCCGAAGACCTTGACCCAGATACCCAAGTGGATGAGGAGGAAGATGAAGATGAGGCAGTTGTAGAGGAAGATCAAGTGCAAGCTACGGTGTGTACATCAACATGGCCTCCGCTAAAGTGGACACTTGTTGCCAAACACACAGCGAATTCAGAGTCTATTTCTCTGTTTACCCTCAGGAAGGTGAGGAAGACGCAGACGAGGAGGACGCGGAGAAGTCAGTCACGTCTCACCCTGATGTCGACACAACCATCCTCTTCACAGCAGGAGAAGGTTGGCCTAGATTCTCTCCTTCTGATCGTTGGTTCATCCTTCACACAGTATTTACTCCCTTGGCATGTCGCAACAAGAATGGAATGCATATTGAAATGTTTTGATGCAGCAGGAAGCTCAACTTTATGAGTTCAGAATTATCATCTCAGAACTTATAATTTTTTTTTGTTTTTTTTGTTTGACTTTTTGTTGTTTTTTCGCAGGTTTTTTTTTTTTGTGTTTTAGAGTTTTTGTTTTGTTTTATTGCTGCATTTCTGTTGTGGGATAACGTTTCCATGTCAAACTCTCCCTCTCTCCAGATTTTCCTGCCAATGAGATAGTGAGATTCCTGGTTGGGTTCACCAACAAGGGGACTCAGGATTTCACAGCTCTCTCACTGGAGACATCCCTGCGCTACCCACAAGACTTCCAGTTCTACATTCAAAATGTAAGTTGGATCTTAAATGAAGTCCTCGATGCTTAACGCACAGTAGAAATAATGTACATCTTCCTCCCCTGGAATTGATTGGATCAGTGACATGTGGTCAGGGGAGTCAGGGAGGCAGGAAGAAAAAAATATAAAATGACAAAATTAAATGTATTTAGTTATTTGAGTATTAGAGTCATTTGAAAAAAATAAACAGTTAACTGCTGCCAATCAAATGGTGAATAAGCTACTCTGTAGGATTGGTATGATTTCTTGCATGAACCTCCCCGCTCACCACTGAGTTCGACGTACTTTGTCACAAACATTGAGTACGTCATAGTTGGAGAGCTTATTATTTGTTTTGTGGGTTTGACAGCCTTTTTAACGTTGTATTTTGTTTTGCAGTTCACAGCTTTGCCCCTGAACACTGTGGTGCAGCCGCAGAAACAGGCATCCTTCGAATACTCCTTCATTCCGGCTCAGTCCATCGCTGGTCGGCCATTCGGCCTCGTCATCCTCCTCAACTACCTTGACAGTGAGGTGAGGAAATCTTCAGAGGAAACATTTGTGGTGACAGCGAAAACGTTTGAAAAGAATAACTTATCTCAAGAGTGATGCAATGGGGTTTAGCTTCTGAACAACGTTTTTGAGGACTATGGTGTAGAGATGAAGACATGCGCATTTACGACTTTTGTTTGAAGTCACATGAATAGCCTGTTTTCTCTCACTTTTCTCGATTGCTTGTTGTCAACATATTGTCTGTAAAACTGTGAGTCCTCTACACTCTGTCTCACATCTATAAGACTTTTTGAGGAGTTAACCTAGAGGCTGTTTTTTTTTCTTAGGGAAACGGGTATCAGACGGCCATCTATAACCAAACCATCACCATCACCGAGCGAGATGAAGGGCTGGATGGAGAGACGTAAGGATCACAACTGACTGACTGATCAGTCTTCTGCATTTTTTCTTTGAATGAGGCATTCAAAATAATCTATTTTAAATGAATGTTTCTTTATGTTTACAGAGTGTTTATGTACATCTTCCTGGTTGGGTTGGTGATGCTGATGCTCTTTGCAATGTATCAGGTCCTGGAGACAAGGACGGTATGTTTCCTTCATTGTATTTGATGTTACAAAATATCTGAATCAGCAAAGAGCTTAGAGCATGCAAAGTAAATGTAGCATTTAGTTTTACCAAAGCATTATTTGGAACTGAAGCGTTTTCTTGGTTTTCCGGCAGAAAAAGAGACTGGTCGTCAAAACTGAGACGGGCACCGTGGGAGCAAACGATGTCGATATCAGCTGGATTCCCCAGGAAACGCTTAATATCATGAGTATGATTTTTTTTTTCTCAACCGCAAGCGAGAATTCACCCTTTACCCCTCACCCATATCCAGAAACTGACCTTCATCCCTCCTTTGCAGACAAGGCATCTCCCAAAGTATCTCCAAGGAAAAGAAGCAAAAGGGCGGCTGGAGCCGATCAATAAGTCTGCACACGGCCATCATCATCATCACCATCATCATCACCACAGTGTCCATACGGCTTTCGAAGCTTGTATCTTCACTACAGCCACAGAACCACATTTACAACAGATCAGCATTCTTGAAATCAAATTCCCAGGCCTGCTAACGAGTTGAAGATGTTTACATGGATCTCGCACTGCTCCCAGCCTACCACACCGCTGCTAGCAGGACCAAAGTACGGTAGATATCATTTTATATTTGGCTGGAGAACACAGCAGGACGCTACTTCTTTGCATGTGGCACTGATAAATTTTGATTATAAGGGATTTTTTTTATTAATATGGGTGTTGATTTTTGTAATAATACACCAAGTCACTGAAATAAAAATCTCAAAAATCCACCAGAAGCTGCCAGTGGAACACAAATTTTTCTGTCTCTGAATGTCACAATGTCATAACATGATTTTCTTGGTAAACAGAATGTTATTTTTGTAGTGAATTAATTATCAGATTACAACAAGGTCGTGTTTCAGACCAAGGTCATGCCAAATGACTGGATGACCTTCAGGAGTTGTGTGCAAACACCATTTTGTCGTATCAGTAATAAGCATTGTTAGCAGGAGTCCAAACGTGGGTTCAGTCGGCAGCATTTGCAGGCCTTTGGCTAGTCTGCAGATGTGGGACATTGGCAGCTGCTGTTCCACCAGAAAATGAAAATAGCATCTCAGGAGGATTCCAGCAGACGACGCACCTGTTTAATTCAAACACCCAGAGCTGGGGCATTCAGAGTTTGTATGATTTATGCAGTCTGGTGTGTTTTTGGAACACACTCTTCTGTAAACAACATAAAAGATACCTTTATCAAGATTGTTTTTAGATTTTGACATTCACCTTTAAGTCTTTGGCCAATACACAATGAGAGGGAGTTCCGAATTTGAGTTTTGTGCCAACTGACAAGGATTTCAGCAAATTCAGATTTCATTGTAGATAAATTGAACATTTCTACACAGAGCCTAATCATATATGTTTTTATGGAACTTTGTATTTACCATTCACAACCACCATGTTTGGTTGCCATCCTCATTCATGAAATCAAACTTATCCAAATTTGCCAAACTCCAAAAACAGACATTGTCTCAACAATCCATGCATAGAACACAGCGGGAAAACGAGTGATATTATTGCAATGTATTATTTTCCGGGAAATTTATCAAAATGGTCCTGGGGGAGAAACAGGATATACTGTAACCTCTCTTGTGCTCGAAAAGTGTGTATTACGGCGCCACCAGTCGGCCGGCCGGGTAATGCATTGTCCGGAGGGCTCGCTATGCAGTGTCATGGAAATCTAGTAGTTTTTTTTTTTTTTTTTTTGCGATATCACTGAAACAGACTAAAGCTACGGGATGCGAAAGAGAAAAAAGTCATTGTTCAAGTCGATTATCCGCCCTCACTAAAGTTGAAAACGACGTTTAACGATATAGAAACCGTCTAGAATAGAAATACAAAAAAATCCTTTGGTTAGTCAACTTATGCAATTAAAATGTTAACGTGTTGAGGAGCACTACCTGCTCCATCTTGGAGCAGGGAGCATAATGATAACTAATAATCCTAACTTCTGTTTTGATTTGGCGCTATACAAATAATACTGAATTGAATTTTTGGTCCGTTTGTTGCTGCTCGTCGCCGAGGTGGAGCTGTCCGGTGCTGAAGGGGGAAAGATGAGCTCAGCGCGCACTAGGGGGCCGTGTAACGTCAGCAGAGAGACAGATCGAGGAGGATAACACACCCCCAAAGTGCTTATCGCTGCTCCATCGCCGATCACGCTCGCACGCAAAAGACACACATTCACTAAAAGAGATTAGCAATGGCCAATTGATTCTCCGGACGATCGCCCCCCCGCTGATACCGATGAGGTATTCGCTTTCATCCCGCGACTGGAAGGAACTAGGAGTCCGTCGGGCTTGAGATGGGTTGATATGGGGTTTTCCATGTCGACGAACATAGGAGGAATCATTGCGCTCGCCGTGGGTAAGATACACACACTCCACATCGGCGTCAACGCCGCACATTTGTTGGAAGGACGCGCTCGTATTTGCGAGGACGGTGTCTTCACTCGCGTCCCTGGATTTCGTTTCTTTCATTTTTGCACGTTGGAAGTTGAGTGGATGAC
>OMPJ01045685.1:81369-97591 GCA_900312935.1 Carapus acus | reverse complement strand
TGCACCGACGCACAGGTGAGGGTGTGTGCGCGTGAGTGTGTTTCACAGTCAGCCTCGATTAATGTTGGGTAATTTGGATGAATATGTAATTTAGAAAACACACATTCGCATACGGTTCTGACTGATGATTGATTGTAAATTAACCGCTGAGTGCTGGAATGCAGAGCGGCAGGGTTGAGATGGAAAGATGTAACAGGTGGGTCGGGAGAACAGCAGGCCACGCCCACTTAATGATAGATAGATAGATAGATAGATAGATAGATAGATAGATAGATAGATAGATAGATCAGCCTCTGGCCCAGCTGTTACCGTTCAGTGCCTCGCTCTCTCTCTCACACGCACGCACGCACGGACACACACACACACACACACACAATTGTGCCTCTTCCCGCCTGCTGTTGTCCTCCGTTTGTTCCTCTATTTCAATCCTTGTGATGGTTTTCCTCCCCACGTCGCCCCTCCATCCCTCAAACTGTGCCACAAGCTGAGGCTTGCGATGCTGCTTTTTTTAATCTATTTGTTCTTTTTTTCTTTAAGCTGGTTTCTTATCCTCTAATCAAATTGATCTACTTTCACCTGCACAAAACCAGACCCCTCCCCTGGGTTACTATGGAAACGCAAATTTGGTTCCAAAACAATATCTCTTGAGTACATATTTACCTGAAGAGGAGACCGAGGTGTCTGATTACACAGCTTGCTGACAATAAAATGTGGGAAAGGAGGATTTTTCTACAATTCACCACCCGTTTGGGTTGTACTGTGCACGTCGGACTCTATATCTACTCTACTCACGATGAGAAGACTGTCTACTCATTGTACCTCCACCACAAAGAGCAGAATTTCTCAGAAATCGTCCTTCGAATAGAAGGAGTTACACAGTATGACCTTACAAATCCAGCGGAGGATGCACAGCTTTGTACAGTATTCAACACTCTCAGTGGGACCTTGGTACTCGAAAACCTCTCAACATGTACAGTGTGATAATTGGAGAATTTTTCATTGAAAAACACTCTTTTCACGATTTTCGACCCTAACGTAGACACCAACAGAGAGTGCCTCCTGTTTCTGACAGAGAAATAAGGGTATTCCTGCACATGTAAATGAGGCATTAGTCTATAATGCATACTTCTCTGCACACTTAGGATTGAAGCATGTGCCAACCCACGACACCAGCCCCCGCTCACGAGGGGCTGATCTGGGGGCTGGATTTGTCACCTCTCAGTGTGCAGCCCACAGACATGGAAATGATGGAAATGCGTATCCGGTAATTCTCCTGCTCAGCAAAGAACGTGAGCATGTGATTATTCAACTCGCGTTGAGAGAGAGTTCAGTGGCGCCAAAGTTGGCAGCTTCAGCTCGCTCAGGGCTGGGCAAGGTCAGCCGGTGACCCCCTGACCGTGGACTCATGTGGGTCCAATCAATCCTGACGCCAACCAAAGGCCGGCTGGGCAACGGAATGAATCCCGGTCAGCTGAGCTTCAGACCTCGGAGGGAGACACGAGGGGGCGAGGGCAGCCTTCAAGGGCTGGGGTGTGTTTTCGCTCTGGAAGTGGACGTCAAGCGGCGGCGGCAGTATTGACTGAATGTGGTGTGAAGGAAAGTGAAAAAGGCAGGTGTCAGCCAACAGCTGTATCCTCAACTCACCGGGCGAATTTCCTCTCAGAGGCGTTCGCCATTGAGCGAATGTGGGAGTGAGGGTGACGCTCGCAACCCCGACACTCTTTCAAGGAGCTGCAGGGAGTGCGACTCCGTGAGGTGGCCGGTCTGTAAAAAAAAGTGGTTTCGGATCAGCCCCGGGGCACAAATGGAAGTTGGAAGCTCACGTTGTGCCCAGCTGCAGGGAGAAGAAAAAAGGAGAGAACATTAAGCACTTTGGACAGACTCCTCTGCAGAGACACCGGCGCTGCTGTTCCCCTCATGGAGCAACTAAAGGCGGAGCAGCAGGGGGGAGCCGGTGAGGAGGCGTGCTTCCAATAACCGATGAGGAAATCCTCAGCCATTTGCTAAATATCCACAGCCTACTTAATTCAAGTTCTTGCCACAATTTGAATTTTACATAAGTATGCCTCCGTGGCATGAATGGAAAGGAAAATCACATATTACTTCAAGCAACTCAGGGGAAGCGACGGGTCTCTACCAGGCTTCACTGTGAATTCCAATGAGATTAAGATAACACACACACACACACACACACAAATGCACATACACGAGATTCAATGGCATACAGCGAAGCTTTGACACCATCACAATTTTTTCACCCGTGGCCATTTTGTTGAAGCTGTGTCATTCTTGGTATTTTCAGGTGTCTAAATAGTGTGTCAAGCCAAAATAAAAAAAAAAGAAGTGGCAGTGTGTGCAGTCAGCTGAGCAGACTGCTGACTGCCGTTCGCGGCCGCCTGCCTGAGTCCACCAGGCAGATAACTGGAGCTGATCCCAATTCCGACAACCTCCCGGGGTGGATAATGGAGGGTTTTCCTCTCCCCGGCAGAGGATGGTGCCAAACTCCAGCCCCAATTTCTGCCATTATCTTTCAGATTTGATGAAGCGACTCTTGCCTTATATCATCAATTTTTATTGCGTTGCAAAAAAAAAAAAAAAGAAAAGAAAAAAGAAAAAGAGCAAAGACAAACGGTAACAGCAAATGTCAAGTTGCAGTAATTTTGTGGTAGCCAGGTGGTGAGAGAAAATGATCCACTGGGAGTTAATTAAACCCACATCTCAATCTGAGACAATCTGAGAGAAACAGTCGCACTGCTGCAAATTTTCATTATTCAGAACCAGAGAAGGTGTCTGATGCAATCAGCCGCGACGCTAACACTGCCTTATTACTTCAGTACTGTGCTGAATGTCCCCTGCAGCATGAGATGCAGTGGAAAAAGGTGTGAATGTCCGGCCTCCATGGACAGAGATCATTGGACGACAAAAGGGACATGAGAGAACATGAGAAACAAAGTGTGTGCAGCAGACTGACAGTCATCCACGAGCGGAAATTGTGTTAGATAGGACCCTGTGGTGGTGCGCCGCGCTGAGCCTCCCCCTGCTACATCTAGAGCGCTGGTGTAGTTGTGCTTTTGTCGTTTCCCTGGAATGGTGAGCGACACGGGTGCGCAGGTGAGGCTGAGGTTGTGTTTTTGTGCGCCACAGATGGGCTCCGAAGACGCCATGTCAGCACAGGAGCAGATGTTCCTCCTGTACGAGAAGAAACTACAGTGTCAACAGGACCTGTCCAACAGAGACGCGGACAGTGCAGGTAGACACTCACACTGACACACATACACGCAGCAAAGATGACAAGATGGTTGACTGAGCCGTCACCTGTCTGCCTCAGCTGAACCAGATGAACTCGCATTTTTTTGCGTGACGACATCGGCTTGTATTGCAAATTCATATTGTCAGTAGAATGTACCTCACCCTGACCTCAATATGCCAAAACTGAAAGGTATAAGACTGATGATAAGTGTGTGCGTGTGTGTCCTCATCATGGTTACAGATGAGCTGTGCCCTCCAGAATGGGATGGCCTCCTTTGTTGGCCACAAGGTTCCCCTGGCATGGTTAGCAGGGTTCCCTGTCCGTCCTACATCTACGACTTCAACCACAAAGGTTACCAGTCGCTGCTGTTAGCATGACCGCCATCATTGTTGTTGATTGCATCTCTGCCATCGATTATCCCCTTGATACTTTGACTGTGGGATAATTTAGAGACAGAATGTACAGTCTGTAAATGGTTAGACTTCTAATTGTAACTACAGTTGTCCTACACGTGTGTCCACATCTGAAGAGGTATTGAAAGCATAAAGATACTAAGGTACAACTGTATTTACAGGGCACGCTTACAGGAAGTGTGACGTCAACGGGTCCTGGGTACTTGAGGACAGCTGGAACAAGACGTGGAGCAACTACTCTGAGTGTCTGCCCGTGCTGGAGCACAGTGACCACGAAGGCAGAGTGAGTTCTTCGTATTCCAGCAGGGGCTCATCCGCAAGACAAATAATGATGCAAAGCATACAAAGCAGTTTGCCACACGTACATGAGCACACTAAATAAATCAACACATCCCCAGATTAGCGCAGTGTGTGAACTGCTCATGCAGATAATCCCTCTGCCAAGATGACAAAGGTCCCGTTTGCCAACTCGGATTTTCGGGAAAGTCAAGCAGAAAGAGTCGTGTTGTGTATTATTTTGTGGCAATTTTGCCTGAGACAGCGGACAGGGACAAAGGTCGAGGTTTTGGTTCTTCTGTTTACACAAAGTCAGGCGAGGCAGTTTTTGTGGACCACTCTCATTAAGGTGGAATGATAGAAAGATTCCTGTGTTAAAGAATTCCACATTTGTGGGCGAGGAGGCTGAGGTTGTGGAGAGATTCAGAAACAGGAGGAAGCTCAGACTCTCCCGCCATGCACCAGTTGTCACGGCCGGGCAAGGACGCAGATGCAGGTTCAATCAAAAAAAGTCCTTCATGTCTGTTCTCCCGAACACGAAGCTTGTGGACTGACAAGGCAAAAGATCAGACTCTAACTAAACCAAGGTTAGAGGCTAAACTACCAAACTGAAAATCATTCCTGCTACAAGGGGAACCAAAACAGACAGACTGTTTGGAAAACGCTGAATAAACGCTGAATGGAAAATCACTCCCAGTGCGAATGAAATCAAAACGTAACGTACATATGGGTACAAACTATGAAAGAAAAAGACATCTAGAAGTAACAACTGAACTACAAAAACTAAACTATGACCTACAGCTAATGACAATAACTTGGAGGAACAAGGGGAGACGCGGATTACTTGGACAAGAGGTGATAGGAAACAGGCGACCACACTGAGGCACAATCAGAGAGAAACATGAGAAAGAGTAGGTGACCTGAAACAAAAGGAGAGTTATCTGTCAGGGACAAAAAACAGGAAATTATCAGAAAAGAAATGGGGACAGCATAAACCCTCTGTGGACCTCATTGTGTTGTGACACCAGTGTTACATTTCTTGCTAACTGCTCCCTGGGTGCCTTAGTGAGCCCCTTGCCCTCAAACACAGAGATAAAGCAATTCGGGATCAGCTAAATTTACGCTATCAACATGCAAATCAGTTCCGAGTCAGGGGGCCTGACGTCCCCTTAACTTCAGAGGCTCCTTGCCACCCCAGAATGAGTGTGTCCTCATCACACCCCGATACATCTCCACTGTCTCTGAGCATATTAGCCCTAGTGAGAGGGAGTCTCAGACGACAAACTAAGCTCCTCTCTTCAGGCCTCATTGAGCTGAAGGATCTATTCGGCCGAGACGTGAAAGGTGGAAACTCAGACAGAGCGAGAGTAAAGTGCGAGGAGGCGTGTGTGTGCGCCCTCAGCGCAGAGTAAACACTCATTACAGCTCATCATTTTAGGAGATGCAGACTCTGTGGGATGCTTTTATTTCATCACTGCTCATACTCCAGAGAAATAACACGCCCCCTCAGGCATACTGCTGCTGGGACCTGCCATATGTAGTTTGAAAACGAAACCATGAAAATTATCTGTTAGTTTTAAGGATCTTTTTTTCTTTTCTTTTTTTTAAGTGGCTGACTTGAAATGAGGAGTTTTAGGTATTTGTGACATCACAGAGGGAGGACATCACAAGAGGGTTTGTTCCAAAAGAAGGAATATTAAAGATCATAAAGGATAGTTTTGTCCTGAGGACAGCTGATTGTCAATTTGTATGTTTGCTAAGGATTGCTTTACGTTAATACAGACTTGTTAACATCTTGTAAAATATGTGGAATAAGAGGATTGTAAATGTACAAAGGAAAACACAGTTTATTAAGACTAAATCCAAAACTTCTGAGGTTATTTGCCATGGAAAAAAGTTTTTTTTTACACTACAGAAAACCAATCTAAACACAAATTACACCACACAGGGAGGAAATCTTCAGACTTCGCTGGCAAGATCTGAAGCACAAGTTGTTCCGTGGTTGTGGTGTAAATGCTAATCAGTGTGCAGATAGAGACAGACGCTACTTCTGATGTCCTTCCAGCCACTCACGGCCAGAGTGACTCCGCTAGGCTGTTTCAGTCAATAATTAGTTACTGTGCTGATGCGCAAATTGAAATTAAAAACTCTTATTTTGCAACATGGTGACCGAGGGTCTGGTTGGCCTGATGTTCCCAGAGACTGACTCAACTCTGACCGTCACTTTTTCTGTCTGCGTTCACAGCACCACTTCTTCGAGCGCCTGCACGTGATGTACACGATCGGATACGCTGTGTCCTTCAGTTCTTTGCTGGTTGCCATCTTCATCATCGGGTACTTCAGGTAAGACATCACCATCGCCTGAGGGAACTTTTAGAGTGTTGCACGTGTAACGCTGAAGTCGGTAATTAGGCAGTAAATTCAAAGGGCTCCTGAATGTCCACTCTTGGTTAAACTGGTTGAAGCGGTGCTTCGTATGCAAATGTCAGAGCAATTACACCCCTGAAAGGTGAGTGGCGCCGAAGGAAGTGCAAGACGTTAAGCGGGAGAAAAGGACAATATGTCTGAACGCTGAGTCTATGTGCGCATTGAGCTAGCTGACACGTCAAGGCTCATTCGCAAACATCATCATGTCCCAAATGTAGGGCGAAAATTATGCTGCAATTATGCAGTCGGCACAGCAGATGAAATTGGGGAAAATGAGTCTGTCCCTACTGCCATTTCTTCAGTACACAGCAATACATGTATGCTTCATATACGGCATAGTCAAGCAAGCTCCTTTGTCCACTCATACATCTTTGATGGTGATTACCTCTTGCTTTGCAACTTCCTAATACTGGCAACCACCCAGTGCCTCCCTGCCTTCTAAAACTCCGAAGGAAGCCAACAGTAATCTTCAAACCTTATCACTCCCTGCTGCAGTTGAGAGTTAAAGCGCGTCACAGCCCCCAGGCGGTACAAAAGAGACACACCGAAAAAAGGTCCAGATAAAACCGCGATACACACTCAGGCAATTATGTCAATGTCACAAGAGAAGCCGTCAGCCTGCTTTGTCTTCATATCACTGTTTATCTTAAGTGCAAACTCAGAGGCTCTTTATCCGGCTACACAAAGAATCCCTGGCAGCTTCTGAGCAGCCCGATAACATTAAGCAAGGCCGCTCACAGACGCTTTGGTCTGAAATGTGGTTTCATGCTATTCTTATCGGCTGGGTGTGTCGTTGCGAGTGCTTTATTGGTGACTCCGATCATCTAACCACCACTGCTCACAGTCAAATGTCCACCTGGTCTGTCTGATGACTTCATCATGACCATCGATTGCTTCTTCGACAGGTGCAAAATCAGCTTTCATTTGCGACAATGCGGCGGTATTTATTTTTGCAGAACGCAGATACTTTCTGGATGATTTTTGTTTTTCATCGGCACATACTGGCCCTGCATTTGGACTCCAATCAAAGCATCACAGGGTTTGTCATCAGAGCTAATGAGAGTGTGACTCAGGTCACCTGGGAATGAGAACAGCAGAGGGACGGATCTGAGCGGGATGTTGGGCTGCGGCAAACAAAGCACTTGTGACACAAGACAGCCCACAAGAAATGGATGGAAGGCACTTACATAAAGCTTTTATCAGAGACACTTCTCACACACCTTCCCTGCCTTCCTGGCACAATGGTCAGAGGGGAAGAGCACACCGGGAGCCAACCTGCACATCAGCCGTACCAAGAGTTCAGCATCCTGCCCACCGCAGACCAAAGGCTGAGATTTTGGCTGACATTTCAGACAGATGCTATCTCGCGACACCTTCCCTGCTCTGATTCACTGAGGACCTGCAGAAAAATGAGACCTGCTCCGTGCTCCAGGTCGCACAGTCTGACGTGAATGTCCATCATGCACAAGGAGAGACGGTGGTGGCTGCTGCTCTTTGTGTGAGATTGATTTTCGATGATGAAATGTTTGTCTGCATCGGCACCTAAAAATCAATGCAGCAGTAATGGGAGGTTTACGGCAAACTCGTTGCGTGAGTTGGAAAGAGAATTCCCAGGGTTGTTGGCAGACTAAACCTGTCAACAACAAGGTGGAAGAAGTGAAAAGCATTTGAAGACAGACGGTTGAGGATCGACAAGATCTCTCCCTTGTGTCTGATGGCTTCTGTGGTGCTTACACTTTCCTCCTATCACATCCTGCTGGGGTCAGATTTGTTTGTTTGGAGACAAAAAAATCAAACTTTTGTATCAACTTTTGCACTACACACATGAGTAATGTCAACATGTTCAACAAACAGGATGTTTTCCCCACTGCAGGCGTCTTCACTGCACCAGGAACTACGTCCATATGCATCTATTTGTGTCCTTCATGCTACGAGCCGTCAGCATCTTCGTGAAGGATCGAGTGGTCTACAGCAGTGCCGGACTTCAAGACTTTGACCAGAATTTGTTGGACAGTTCCAAGACAGCTGCCATCACACCACAGGACACGACTCAGTATGTGAGTACCAGCAATGGCGGGCACCTAGGTCGAGGCATTTAGCAAGAATAACTGAGGTACAAAAAGCAGGTACACATTAGTCATGTGATATGGTAATCAAACTTTCACACTTCCCACGCTGCACCGAGCAGGATGCAGTTGCTTAGGTAGTCACCCAAGCAGATATGAAGACAGACAGCATGGTTTAGAGCAACAAACACTTAACCAGGTACCACGTGGTAGCTGATTAGGATTCAGACCAATGCCCCTGTGCCCCAATGACCAATTCCACCTGGATGAGATGTGTCCTGCTTTGCCGTTCAGTCCACACTAAATGTGGTGTAGAAACTCCACTCATATCCGCATCTGCTACAGCAGTTTTTACTCAGAAAACCGCTGTATTCAATTTCCTCAGAAATGACCTTTCCCTGTACTGAGGCATGTTATCATCTCCAGTGGAACTAGCACCCACGTGTAAGGTTTTTTTTAAAACGTGTTATACTTGATTAATTCAGAGGGAAAAATGCCCCTCTAATTATTGAGGGAGCGGCTAGTTGCCTGGTTGGGAGCCTGGGGAAGAATTTGTGTCTGGCGTGCATAATCACACTTCTAGCCGTGCACAGTTTTTGAACGAGCCGGCGGTCACACCGGCGATTTAAGAGTTTATAGATTACAGCCAACAGGTTGGGCAATATCGGATAAAAAGCTAAATAAATATAATGGGCTGTTATATTAGCATTCTCTGAAAAAAACATTTCAAGTAGTCAAATAGATGTGAAATTGGTTGTCGCTACCCTGAGTGTGAGGCTGCAGTTCACAGCAGTCACGATATAGAGAGGGATCAGGAGATTAACGATAGGCATCCCTTCTTTTGTTAGCTGCTATTCTTACTGGTTCATTAACATGTAACCTGCAGAGGATTTGCAGTGCTTGTTTTGGCAGTGTTCCTTGTCAAAAATCTGATTATCTTAACCCCATCTAACTGCGATTCCACGCCAGAAGGGATCTCTTTACTGCTGCCTCATTTTTAATAAATGCTCCCTTATTTTTATAGTGAGGCAAATCATCATCAAATACACACCTGACGCACTCAGAGCTGCCAACAGTTAAATCAACACAATTAATTCTGGAGGAAATCATTTTGCCACAGGTTACTGAGAATTACAAAAACAATAAGAAAACTATGACAGGCAGCAGCAATAACGACAAAAACACTTCTGCAAATTGCCCCCTGGCATTCGGCATGTTGTTGGTCTGAGCTGTGATGATGGCTGTTTGTGTCTCCTCGCCAGGTGGGCTGTAAGGTGACGGTGCTGCTTTTCATTTATTTTCTCTCAACCAACTACTACTGGATCCTGGTGGAGGGCCTCTATCTGCACAGCCTCATCTTCATGGCTTTCAGATCTGACTCCAAGTACCTCTGGGGCTTCACACTCATTGGATGGGGTACGTAGAGAGGAAATTCCCTCAATACCACATGAGCGTGTGACATCGTGATTACCGCACAAAGGATGGAATTACATTGAGTTCAACTTCCTGGAAGGATCCGTATTGTAGAAACATAATAAGATTGCGTTATTATTTTCCTTCAATTTCTTTCAATTCACGTGACCTTCATCTGCATACTATGTAAGTACAAAGAACAGGAATAGCACTGCAGATCTCTGTTCTACACACTATCCTTTGTGTGTCTTCTTCATATACACCTTGTGGCGGAGTCAGTATTCTCCACGGGTTTTCGCTCTGCCAAGAACTCTGCGCATTAAACAATCATTTCTCCACAAATGCCATCTTGCCCATGTGCTACATCTTTTCCACAAACACTTCCAAACTGAGCCTTTTTCAATCAATTTAGCCCTAACTGAAGGGCACCCTGCCGGGCTCAGCCCGGGTCAGCTGGGGGGACCTCTCCACAGGCCTCCAATTTTCACCCTGCAACCTTGTTAGAGGTGTTTACATCCCGTGTGCTGGTACACAGGAAAAGGTGGAGAAGAAAACAAGTCGTGGACTCTCGTTTTTCCAGTGAGCCCATATTGGCTGCCCAGATGGCTGCCTCCCACCTGGCACACTTAGCCATGGTAATGACAGGGATCCGCTCCGACCAAGCATTAACCGCATCTGACAAAACAATCACGTGGTCTTTCGGCCATAGCTGATGACTCACCCATGATTTCGAAACGTAGCTGAAGCCCTCTGCCCCTCCCCCCATTTCAGTAATCGCATCGACTGCTGTGGTTTGCCACCATGACAACAGATCAAAATGTCAAGTGACGGCTTCACAGCCAACGCTTTCAAATACGTCAAATAGATTTCATTCTGCAAAGGGCACTTTACAGAATGGGACCGATCGATTCGATAGCATCATCAAAGACGGAAGTCCAAAGCCTTGATACAGATGACCGCGAGGAATATTTGACAAATGACTGCAAAGTTGAGGGTCATACATCCATTTCAATCATTTCCTGCTCAAATAATATTATTTTGTATATAAATCGCTACATCAGACCTGGTTTCAAGTTGCACGTAGGGCTACCACCACAACCCAAAGATACCTTTCACTGCTGGAGATCAAGTCACTCAGACACAACACATTACTGAGAGGGTGTGTGTTCCTCATCTATACACAATTACTGTTCACCTCCAATCAGTCCCCAGGTAGTGGTAGCTCTAACAAATTGTTAGTTGAGCTTCTCTAGGTGGTGAATTACTGTTTCCTAAGACTTCCATTTGAAAAGTTCCCCCTGTGCTTCGACAAATCCTTTGTTGTTCTGCTGTTGTAATTTACTATTTACCAATTCCTCATTTGAATACAGCAACCGAACACAGATTGCTCAGTGAAAAATATTTAATTTGTTAATGCCACGCACTTGTTTTTTGATCGGCAGCAATGTCATTACTTTTCTCAGAAAATGGTTCAAGGGAAAGATCCGCATCCTAGCCTTCAAACTGTTCTGCTTCCCATGCCCTTTGCAAGGGTTAGCTTGCACATAGCATGTGTATTAATTCACTGGAATAAAGAAGTAGCTCACACAAAAGACAACCCAGTGCCGTCCAGCGTGACACCACACATCCTCGTGTCCAGTGTAGTGTGTGGTCTGTGTCCCACTGTGTTCAATCATAAGTCCTCTCCACATGGAGGCTGGAATTCTATTTTCACATTGTCTTTGTTCATTTGGGCAGATAAAGCCTAGCACAGGCAGACTCACAGGCTCACACATTAGTGAGCGTGTTTTGCCAACTCTTGGCTCTGCAGACGCAGCTGCTCTAAACTGCAGTCAGTCCAGTCACAGCAGAGCTGTCACTTTTGCAGATGTGTGTGTGTGTTAACAGCCACACACACTTGAATATCCATTCAGATGGTCAGCTTTTCGAAGTCAAGACGTTAAAGCGACAATGCAGAAAAAAGTAAAATTTGTACCATAATATGGAATAATACTCTGCCGCTGACACTTCTATGAGGAAAGTTTTTCTTTGACAAGCCAAAACAATAGTGGAGCTGCCCACTCGACCAGTTTTGCCTGAGAAAACAATCCAAGGAGCGCAGCAGATGAGGTCTATCATGAGGATTCCACATGAATGACATGGTCAAAAGGAGTGGCTTTGTTTATTTTGATTTCCACCGGCGTTGCGGTGCACTAGTTTTCTTTTTTGACAGGCTACTTTCCAATTGATTCACCCAAATTGTTGTCCCAGGCAATAGCACCCCTTGTTATTAAAGATTTGCATTTACCTGTTTCTGACACATTTCTGCTGGGACGAGACAGTCTTCACTACTGTGTTCCACGTCATCACGATAGAAAGTCCTGGAAGAAAGCAGAGTCCATTTTTTGTTGTACATCTGTTGATGTTACAGCAAGATAAATGTGCTGACAGTCACAAAAATAAGTGAAGCGTCAAAGCTGTGTAACCACAACACCACTGCAAGCTCATCCAAGCCGAGTCAGTGTGTTGATCCAAACAATGACCAGCATGAAGGCAAATGCGGTAACTAACAAAAGTATCGTCTGACAGATCATCATTGGCATCCCGGTTCAGATTCAGTGACACCAAATATCCGTCCTAAAAATACATTCCTCATCTATTAAATTATCGCCAATCAAGTTTTTCGTCTTGTGATTTAAATTATATGATTACGTGTCCCAGAAATAGAGAGAGCTGGCAGGTGTATAAGTGGCACCTGGCTGAGATGATGGAGTACTTATTATGGTAATTTATTTCTATTTAAAGACCAGTAAGAATTTGGCGTTTTTATTAAAGGAACACATGGGATTGTTAGCTGTTAGTGGCAACTCAAGGCATCGTTCTCTCAAATTATTGAAAAGGCCACATTTAATTGACTAAATTCACGAATTTTCCCTTGTACATTGGATAAAAATATAACGCTGAGGAAGTAATAGCCGAGGGAAACTGGAAAAGAAGCTAAGATAGGGCTAGCAAGCGAATTGTGGGGGAACTTAGGCAACACAATTCCTGAAGTTTGTGACAATAAACACGCGGAACACGATAGACCTTCACCAAATGCACAACAGCGAGGCACGCGATTGTTATTATGTACCCAACTTAAATCAGAGTGAATTGAAAATGTGAAAAGGCCGATTAGTTAGCACGCGGTCACGTGACGTAGCGCACAGGCTCGGATCGATTAATGATGTCTGATTGGATCATTTCCATATTTATCTTTGTCGTTTCAGGCGTTCCGGCGCTGTTTGTGTCCGCCTGGGCGATAGTCCGGAGGACGCTGGCGGACGCGAGGTGAGACTAGGGGCCACGTTACTAATATCTCGGAGAAAACACGGAGTCTAGTTAGGTACCTGCGAGGGCTACGGGGGGCCAGTGAGGTGCCGCTCCGATCCCCGGAGCATTGTGCAGGAGGGAGATGTTGACATGAACCCTATCTCTGTCACTGTCTCAAACTATGAGTCTGTTGATAACTGTGTCTGTCAAATCACGCATACACACATTCTCTCCTTTCCTCCCTTCTCTTCCCCTCTTTTCTCCTGTGTTTTTCTCCCTCACATTTTTGCAGATGTTGGGAGTTAAGTGCCGGTAATATAAAGTGGATCTACCAGGCTCCCATCCTGACAGCTGTTGGGGTAACCGTGTGTGTGCGTGCGTGCCTGTGTGTGTCTCTTAGCCCCTCTCTTCCTCTTTGTGTGCCCTTAGAACAGTGGTTCCACACACACATATAAGGAAAAATGAATGAAAGTGAATGAATGAATGAATCACTGAATCAATCAATCAATCGTAATGAAAATTAAGTATTTTTTCCCTTGGCGATTAATATAATATATACAGTATATGATATATAGTATTGTATGTACTAACTATATATATATTTGTATCTGTATTATCCAGCTGCTATCAAGCTGGGTAGTATAGTCACTGTGACATGGGAGACCAAGGTTTGAATCCCGGTCAGGGCAAACATCAAGTGAGGGTCCTTAGGCAAGACCCGTAATGCCGTACCTCTGAGCGTATAGCCCAGGTCGATGAGGTCTGCGTCAGTTGCCAGGGAACCAGGGCAATCTGATGAGTAATGAGCTACTGGAACAAGACAATGGCGGAAAATACTGAATTGTTGGTGTGCTACTATATGAACAATCCCAGAGAGAGCGTAACCCACAGATAACTCAGAGCTACCATCACAACTAGAGATTGATGAGATAACAATGTTACGGCAAGGGGTAGCCAGGCCGCAAGGTCAGCGTTGGGGATGATGACCTCCCCCCAGCAGATTTGGGATTGGGTAACAATCACCAATAGATACCAACAGCAGAAACATCTGTACCCGGTATGGACTGGACCGCACGGTGGTCAAAGATGGTGGTGGTGTTAGATGTCAGATGCCAACAGCTCGAAGCAGTGACCCATACAGTGGAACAACATCTGACACCTACAGTCCAGAAGAGGTCCTTAGCTTATCCTGTCCTAGGGACAACTAAGATCCTACGTCAAAGTACCTGTCCTTCCAAACTTTCCCAAGACGACACATGCAAATTTCAAATTTCCTTTTAAAAAAAAAGCAATAGCCTTAACCTCTACTGTGCCATAGGCTCTACTTCATAATAAACAGTCAGTGTCTGCCTCTGCTGTCGGAGCCTATTGCTGTTTCCTCTCCATCAGTGGAAAACATCGATGTGGAAAATAGACGACAAAAACGAAAATAGAGACCGGGAAAAATTGCCCTGGCTTTCACGACATTTTATCCTCATGCAGGGAAAACAACAACAAAGGAAATCACCAAAGGGAATCGCAAAACAAAGTCATTTCCCAGTCGAAACCATGAGCATTCGAGCGCCACAGCAAGCACATCATCAGCTCGTGCTACGTGCAGGATGGTGGGCTCACCTCCTAGCTGAGGGGTATGGATCCCTCTGGCTGCAGCCTGATAGAGGCCTCTTCATGTATCCATACGGTCGGGACTCTATACGAGGATGTCGAATAAGTTATTAGACCTTCCGGATGCTCCGCATGCCTGCAACAACACGGATGGATTTGCAGATATTTAGCATAATTTCCAGGAATTCCAACGTCATTTGACAATTTTGTGTTGTTCTCATCTGAATGGCAGCCATTGCTTTACCCTCTTATCTACTAAAGTGGTTGATAACACGTTGTGGCTGTGTCCTGTGGCAAAATATTTTTTTCTTTGCAGTATAATGATTTTCAACATTTTGCGCACGCTATGCACACACAGATGAGACGTGGCTTTTATGATGGAAGCAAAGCTTTGCGATGATGTGTGTGTATTGTGAAGCGGAGCGAGTAGGAGGGGAAACCAGAATGTGGATTTGAATAAATACATGCAAATTGGGACAAACATACAATTTCAAATTTTCCATTTAGTTCTGGTGGATGCCCCACTTTTGCTTGTCTTTTGTTACAAGTTGTGTAAAGGTAGTTAAAGACTAAGCCTTTGTTTGTCTCTCTTACAGTGGTTCAGTATCATACTAATTTTCCCTCCCTCTTCTGTTCCAGCTCAACTTTGTGTTGTTTGTGAACATTGTGAGAGTGTTGGCCACCAAAATCAGAGAGACAAATGCCGGCAGATACGACACAAGGAAACAGTACAGGTTTGTTTGGCTTTTCACTTGGTGAGACATTTAACAGATGCCAAAAAACCGTAAGTTCTTCATGTAATTACATACTGTTAGGAGAAATATTACATGCAAGTAATCGAAGACAAGGTTTAGCAGCCTTATCACAAGCTTCTCGCAAATGCTACCTGAGCTGGCAATGACAAATGATAGTGATTTTACTTTGTTTTAGGAGAATAATGTGTTTAGACATCATGCACATCACTTGTGAATCAGAGTAAAATATTTTCAGACTAAGAAAAACATGGCTGCAACAGATACACGCGCACACATGCACATACATACAATTCGTATAATCTGCAACATGGAGCGGGTTGCAAAAAAACAAACGACAGTGTTGCGTGAAATCCAATTCTAGAAGAGGGGGACAGAATATTGTGGCATTAGTTATGGTGCAATTGTAGTGTCACTGAAATCTACATGCCACAGGCAGGCTGTTATTATGGCAATCTATGGCTGTGTGTACGTGTGTGTAAGATTGTGTTGTGTAACTGAACTGAGCTCAGATGGTAGAGCAACGTCAAATAATAATTAGAGCTGCACCACATATTTCATTTAACAGGATGTAACGGGAAGTTGAGATATCCCCGGAAGAGTTCAGAGTGTGGGCAGCGCAGAGCGGAGCGGTAATAAATCAGACCAGTAACTGGCTGACCGACAGGAAGGAATGACTAAACAGGCCAGTCAATACCGACTCCCGGAGCGGCAAACGACTAAGGAATA